>JAENPR010001404.1:105000-143490 GCA_018135685.1 Themeda triandra | reverse complement strand
ATGAATCGGAAAGATTCAGGTGCCATTCGAATGGCAACAAACACATCTTCCACAAAAAAGGGTTTAGAGGAAAATGAAGCCCAATATTTGTTTTCATATTTTTGTCCGGATTCGGATTCGAATACGGATGGTGGCAACCATGCCGGATAGGACACGATTGGATATCGACATCACAAATATGCGATTTGAGTATTCGGATACGGATACGGTATCGGATGTTGAATGTCTGGACTGGGATACGGACGGACTAAAAACCCTCTAAACGGATTCGGTCGAACGGACGGACGAATAAATATCCGTACCACTTTCATCGCGACATCACAGTGACAAAACACAAGGGTTGTCTCTTTTATAGAAAAAGGTTGACCTGTATATTACTTTCTGTCCATTATGCTGTTATACTTTCTTGTGATACAGTGCCACAATGTAGCATCTGATCTTCATAACAGAATTATTTCATAAATCACCTAAGACAAAATGGACAGAAGCATGCACAATCGTTATCTAAATCTTACTTTAGTTATTCTTTTATTCCTGTGCAGCCAATAGAAATCAAACATGAAGCTTTTTGAGAATGACTATGATAATCCAGAATTTAACTGTTAGGAAGATATTGTTATTCGAAAGATATTCACATCAAATGAAAAATAAAGGAAAAAAACTATGTGAAATATATCCTCAGATTGATGGAGCTTGAGAATTAGACTTCAGACGTGAGCTCACACTGAATGCATCATATCTTTCCTTAAGCGATCCCCCAGGTATCAGCACCACTGGAAAAGGTCCTGGCTGAACAACCTTTTCAATATAGGTCCTCACATCTTGATGTGGAGCAACTGGGATGACTAATGATAGTTCATTATATGTATGTCTTAAGTTCTGCACAGTTTGCAAAAAGATCGGAAGCATTCGAACTACCTCCTGCATCCTACTTCCAGGCAACATGGTTATGATTGTGGCACCTAGCAAGGGTGTATTTTTCATTAGAAAGCGGACATGTATTGATCACACAATAAAAAACTGCACATCAATACAACTCCATAGAGGTGAATACACAACGTCTTCATATGAACCATCGTTGATGAATGCATAATTCGCTGGTTTTTGTGTCACAAAATATGATAATATATATCTATCATGTTTGCACGTAGAACATATAGCTGACTATCATCACCTTTGAATCCACAGAAGCATCAGTTGAAATAAATGGAGCCTTCATGATGGAATATGCATTTCATTTTTGAGATTTAGTTATATGTTTCACAACTGAGGCTCAAAATTAATAGAAATGTGACCCACGAGATGTCTAGCTGATTTGAATGTAGTACCAAACAAGTTATTTGGAACTGGCTCCAAAAATAGAAATTTTGTCAACACGGTAGCCTTGAATTTTAAGCGAATTGATCAAGCTGCAATACCAACAAAGTAGGTTCCATAGCTAAACAGCCTAGCACTAACTGTAGAAAGTAAGTGTGCATGCAATTACTGGCAGTTAGAAACAACAAGAGTAGTTTATATATTTGAAGTTGCATCATTATCGGACAGCAAGCTTCAGATTAGCTACTGGAAAACAGTGATAAGTATGAGAGAAAAACAAAAGGCAGAAGGTAGCCATTGGCACTTACAATCTAGGATCTTGTGCATGTTAAAAGTAGTGGCAAACAAATCCTGTGTATGATTACCTGGGGACAGCCCATGTTCCAGTCGGAAAGCTTCACAACTTCTTTGATACTTAGACTTGTCAGAAGACAATTCTGGCCCCTATAATTTTTTTCCAGATGAGGAGTTAAATTGTAAGTCCCCCCAAAAAAAAAACAGTGATATCAGGAGAGCTACAATGGAATGATCTTGAGTCTTGACAATTGAATTACATGATATAAACATTTCCAGTTTACCAGATCAAAATGTTGTATTTGCAATGAAATAATTTGATCAGTTACAAATGACAAGAATACAATGTTCAGTAGTTACTGTGTACCAACGGTACACTAAATGAGCACTAATACACTACACACAGGCTCTGCACCCTCTCATCTTTACCCTCAATTCACTGTAAGCCATATGGCTGCATGTGACTTTCTTGGTTTAATACAAGGTCTTTTATGCAAGAAAATTTTAATTGGCCACATGGAGATAAGGTATGAATAGTGTTCGAGAAAAGATGAAAGAAAGATTTGGACAGAAAATCTTTGAATTTAATAATTATTTAGGTTAATGGCATTGATGCTGAGCTATAGTTACACAGGTCCTTACCATGTTTAGGGCAATTGCATCATCCAATAAGGGGTGACCCACATAAGTAGCAGGCAACCCATTTAATCTGCATATTTCTTCCTCAAATGGAAGAATGCACAACATGTGGTCCACAAAATTACGCAACTTAGAGAGCCTGCTTTCACCACCTTTCCAGGCCCAGAATGACGGCGAAACATAATGGATATGCATAGGACTTTGAACCTTCTGATTGCTTCTGCCTAGACAATAGAAAATTTTATTCCATGTTTACTGATGAGTGAATAAATCAAGAGAAATGCTTCCATTAACACCCTTACATTTCAATTGCTCCAACAGTCGAAAAGAAAACCCCTTTGAATCAACTGTAACCACAGCATGAGGTTGAAATTGCATAGCCGCATTTGCAGAATCCTCAATTTTCCTCTGCAGAATTAAAGTGAGTACAATTAATGTCAAGTGCATCACACGAACAGAAAGCAAAGGATGAGGCGCACACACATGTAGTACCTTGATACTATATATGTGCGGCAGCAACTCCCACATGCCCATAATGGCAATTTCTTCCATGGGAAAAAGCGATTGCAAACCTTCCTTGCACATTAATTCACTACATTGACAAAAGAGTTCGTAAAATGGGGAAAGAAATGAAAGACTATATTTGAACAAGAACAAATGATAGGATCCACGTTCCAACTTGAAACTAGGATTGGGTCAAATTACAGATGGAGAAGCTAAACAATGCAATTATGCTGAAGAGATAATTTTGTGGGTACAGGAGCACATGATAGCCCTACACTTCACCTTCAATATAGGAATACAGAAGATACCTGATTACCAAAATGACCCTATGAAATTAATTAACATCCTCTTTATCCCGACATTTTTCTAATAGTTTACCTCTGCGAATTTCGTTTCGCGGAATGGATGCAATCAAACTTTATAGGCTATCCAAAAAACTTAGTAGTGTTTGGTTTGAGGAATGGGTTTATGTAAACCTGCAAACTTCGGGAGTATCTAAGTAAAACTCGAGTTGATATCCTAAATCTTTGACTGTACGAGGCACTGAACCAAAAGACGACATCGAGGGAGAACACATACCCGCCAATGCCAGCGAAGCGGACGGGCACAGGGGACAGCGCCCTGAGAGACGCTACGAGTCGCGAGCAGAAAACAGAAGCGAGCGAGTCGCCGGATACCTCGCCAGCGACCACGAACACCCTGAGCTCCCCATCGCGAGCGGCAGCGTCCACAACCCTACCGTACGAGAGCGCGCGCGCGAGCGCCTAGGCGGCCGCGCTCGCCGGCGCCCCCGCCTGCGATCCATCGCACTAGCATCGGCCGCGTCAGAAGAAAGCGGCGCCGGACGGAGGGAGAATGGAGAGAGTCGAAGCAATTTTTTTTTGGAGCAACAAGAGACGAGAGTGCGACTGGGCGAAGAGCCAAGCCCAATACAAGTCTCGGCCCACCTGCCTGGCCTGTGTAGGCGAATGGGCTGTCTGGCGTGGGCCTTGCACACGTCGCTGAAGCCCCAAAACCCTCCGAGCTGCTGCGGCGCGTGGGGCCATTCCTGGCAGCGCAAAAATATCACGATCCACCCTTCCCAGCCGCCCGCCGCCGCCGCCGCGAACGAGATGGCGGCAGCCCTTCTGCTCCGCGGTCTCCGCTCATCGGCGAGCCGGGCACACGTCCACTCCCTTTCCCATGCCTCCTCCCCGTCGGCGCTGGGGTCCTCCGTCCTGCGCCGCCTCTCTCCTCCCGCGGCGGCGTCGACCGCCGCCTCGCCTGCTTTCACGCCCGGCGGCGTCACGGACCCGTCCCGCCTCCGCAACGTGGCGGTGATAGCCCACGTCGACCACGGGAAGACGACGCTCATGGACCGCCTCCTGCGGCAGTGCGGGGCCGATATCCCCCACGAGCGCGCCATGGATTCCATCAGCCTTGAGCGCGAGCGCGGCATCACCATTGCCTCCAAGGTGGGTAGCACATCTCGCGTGGACTCGTGCTTGCATGCGTGGTTAGTGAGGCTGGAGCTGGGATTCTTACCCTACTACCATTTCGTTGGGCAAGCTGCGTGCACGGTGCATCACAGCAATAGCTTAACATAATTTTTGGTTTTCGTCCATAATTTTGATATGCGCTCCTTAGTCCTGAGTAACACTTCGACCATTGATTGACTTCGTTGTGTTTGAATTCGAATTGGTCGGAGGGATGTATGTCAGCATGTCATGACTGATTCAATGTGAGGTACAAGGATCGGAGGAGGGAAAGAAGAAAGGCTTGGAGAAGGGGAAATACTCTACGATGAATGATTAAAATTGAATTGTAAACATAGTTCAGTTCATATCTGTCTGCCTCTCCATCTCTCCTTATTACATATTTATACTAGCCTAGCCACTCTGGACCAGCCAGCCTCACATTGGGCTTGAACACCCGCTTGGGCCGGAGCGCGATGGGCCTGCTTCTTCATCACGTGGGCCTTGAGCAGAGGTAGCCACAGGAGCAGTGCTGACATCCTCCCCCTTCTTGAGTCGCGGCATGACCCCATGCCGGCGCACTAGGAAACTGTGCCTTCAATGCAGCAAAATTCTCCCAAGTAGCCAAATCGGCTGGCATATGAGACCATTGGACAGAACTTGCTCCACTGGGTGATGACCAGATGTCCAGACGGCAGCTGAAGTATCTTCACAGGAATCTGGGAAACTCAGTCAGTTCAGAGGGCAAGGACGAAGCCACTGGTTGATTACCTGGAGAACTCTTCAGCTGAGAGGCGTGGAAAACGGATCGAAGAAGAAGACGGCAATGCCAGCTTGTAAAAGCAACGGACCCAATCCTTTCCACAATCTTGTATGGGCCAAAGAATTTGAAACTCAGCTTATGGCAAGCTCGAGCGGGAGACCGACGACTGCACATACGGCTGCAGTTTGAGGAATACCGAATCACCCACCGAGAAAGTCCTTTCAGACCTGAATTTGTCCGCCTGACGCTTCATGCGTCCTGGGCGCGGAGCAGATGCTGTCTAATGGAGTCTTGCATCAGCTGACGCTCCTCCAACCACACTGACAATTCAGGAACATCAGTAACTGAATCCAAATCCAGCCCAAGATGCGAGGAGGGAAACCATATAAAACTTCAAATGGTGTCGGCCAAGAGCTGAATGATACGACAAATTATACCAAAACTCAGCAGCTGACAGCCAGGACGACCATCGTTTCGGGCAAGAATGCACAAAGCAACGCAAGAAGGTCTCCATACACTGATTGACCCGTTCCGTTTGTCCGTCAGTTTGAGGATGGTATGCCGAACTGAGCTTAAGATCTGTACCAGCTGCTGTGAACAATGTTTTCCAGAACTTGCTGGTGAATATACGATCACGATCAGAGATGATGACCCGCGGCAGCCCATGTAACTTGTAAACATTGGCAAAGAACAGCTGTGCCACTGTCGCTGCAGAGAATGGATGTCGTAGACTCATGAAGTGTGCAAATTTGGAGTACTTGTCAACGACCACCAAAATAGCATTGCAAGATCCGGACTGTGGCAACCCTTCAACAAAGTCCATAGTCACAACTTCCCATGATGCTCGGGACAGGCAACGGTTGCAGAAGTCCAGGGTAACGAGCGATCGGCTTCGCTTGAAGGCATATCTGACATCCTTGGACATAGCGCAATATGTCAGTGCGCATGGCAGGCCAATAAAACAACTGTTTTAGCTTGTGAAATGTGGCCGAGGAGCACCGAATGACCTCCAACAGGACTGTCATGTAATGCAGCCATGACTCATTCTGCAATTCCTTATTGAGCCAAGCCAAATCCGCTTTTGTACAATATGATCCCATTGTGCAGCGAAAAAGGAGAAGTAGAAGCAGCTGACCCCAATGCCACCTTTGCAAGAAGAGACTGAGCTTCAGAATCAGAAGAATACCACTGAGAAAGTTCCTGGAGCCAATCATGAGTTGGTGAACTGATAGCCAACACTTCCTCTTGGTGCCCTCGGCGAGAAAGAGCATCCGCTGCTCCATTGTCCACACCTTTTCTGTATAAGATCTTGTATCGCAGCCCCAACAGCTTAGTGAACAGCTTTTGTTGCCAGGGGGTGTGCAACCGCTGTTCGTTCAGATGGATCAAGCTTTTCTGATCGGTGTGAATGAAGAACCGCTCTGCAGAAGATAATGATGCCACTGATCCACTGCCATCACGACGCCAAGCTCCTTCTCATAGGCAGAGAGACCAAGATTGCGTGGGCCCAGGGCCTTGCTAATGTAAGCCAGAGGGTGGCCATTTTGCAGCAACACAGCGCCCACACCTGTCCCCGAAGCGTCAGTCTCAATGTGGAATGGAATAGAGAAATCCGAATAGCCAACACCGGAGCCGAACAGAGAGCTGATTTGAGAGCTGAAAATGCAGATTCGTGCACTGATGTCCAGATGAACAGCACATCCTTCTTCAAAAGGTCTGTCAGCGGCTTGGCGATGAGACCAAAAATGACGAACGAATTTTCGATAATAACCGGCCAGACCCAGAAAACCTCGAAGCTCTTTAGTTGACTTGGGAGTTGGCCATTCAGACACAGCCTGAACCTTCACTGGATCTGTAGACAAGCCTTGCTCGCTGATGACATGACCCAAATACGAAATAGTACGTTGAGCAAACGTACATTTAGACATCTTGAGCTTCCAAGAATCAGCTTGCAACCACTGAAAGACTGCTGCCAAGTGTTGCACATGCTCCTCATAAGTGCGGCTATAAACAAGAATGTCATCGAAGAAAACAATAACAAAGCGGCGCAAGCCCGGAGCCAACGTGCATTCATCGCTCCCTGAAAAGTTCCTGGAGCACCGGTCAACCCAAAAGCCATAACACGGAATTCATATTGTCCCAAATGTGTCTGGAAGGCCGTCTTGTACTCCTCCCCTGGTTCGAGCAGAATCTGATGGAACCCAGAACGGAGATCCAATGTGGAAAACCAGCGAGCTTGGGCCAGCTCATCCATCAATTGATCAAAGACCGGTACAGGAAACTTGGACTTTGCTGTCAAGGCATTCAACTGACGAAAATCAACACAGAAACGATAAGACTCATCCTTCTTTCTTACCATCAGGACAGGAGAAGAAAATGGGCTTGCACTCGGTTGGATGAGTCCTTGCTTGAGCATATCACTGACTTGCTTCTCAATTTCATCCTTCAGAGCCGGAGGATATCTGTAGGGGCGAATGAAAACCGGCTGTGCTCCAGGAATGAGAGGGATCTTGTGATTGCAAGCCCGAGAAGGTGGTAATGAAGATGGAGCTTCAAATAGGGAAGCATGATCAGCCAGCAGTTGCTCAATTTCAGGCAGCAGGGGTTGTGATGCCGCTGGGGAGCCCTCAGCACTAGCACTGTAAACCTGAACATACAGATGAGGAGGTGCAGTCCCCTGAATGCCTTCTATCATAACTGATTGTCCCTGATGAGGAATAACCATCCATTTGTTGTCCCAATCCACCCACATAGGGCTGTGTTGAGACAGCCAGTCCATGCCAATAATCACCTCATAAGCTTGCAAGTGAAGGATTCGAAAATCTGAACAAAATGTTGTTGAGCCCACTGTCCAGGGAAGCTGCTGGAACACACCCTCACTTTCCAGGAATCGGCCACCTGCCACTTGAACTTTGATAGGAGATGGAACGGCAGAAACGCTGGACAACTTAGCAGCCAAAGAATGACTAACAAAAGAAGCTGTACTGCCTGAATCCACCAACATAGTTACTGGGTTGCCCAGAATTGACCCCTGCAACCGAATAGCCCGGTGAGTACTTGAGCCCTGCAACGCTGCCTTAGATATTGCCATGAAGAATTGTGCCTGAGCAGTAGCATCATCATCATGTTCAGAGAAAAGACTGAGCAGGAACATCATCATCAGGTACTGACTGCCAAATTGGTTCAACAGCAAGCAACACTTCAGGTGGGCACTTATGCTCTCTATTCCACTTGCCGCCACATTTGAAACACAAATTCTGTGCACGACGAGAAGCCTTGAGAGCCGCCAACACAGAATCCGAAGACTGAGTTGTTGCAGCAACCGGGGCTTTATCAGCACGCGGTAAAGGCAACGGGTGGCCACCTCTTGCTGGCGGAGCAGACTTGTTTGCTGATGACGACCAATCACCAAGGCGTGCCGACTTATGATGTGGAGCTGGGCACATCTCTTCCTGCAACAAGGCGAGAGAAGCTGCAGAATCCAAAGTTTTCGGATGGTGTAATGCAATAGCAGATTTGATATCGGGACGCAAGCCATCCATGAAACGCTGGACAAGATGGTTTGTGTAAACTCTAAGCTGGTCATTGATTTCAGTGAATTTGGACAGATACTCGGTAATCGAAGAAGTCATATGGAGACGGAAACTCGACGAATAAGGGACTCATGGCGGTCTCTATCAAACCGATCATGCAACAGAGCACCGAACGAGACCATGACATGGAAGGGACCGATGCTCAATCGATCCGGTACCAAACGAAGCGGCACCATCAAAATGCATCTCGGAAATCTCAATCCAAAGAGACTCATCTACAAAGCATTCATGCGAAAGTACTTCTCGGACGATGTTTCCAACGGCGAGGATTATCGCCATCAAACCGTGGAAACTCAAGCTTAGGGAATACGACTGAGGAGTGGTGGTGTGGCGAGTATGAATCGAGAAGTATGGTGGAATGTTCGGGCCTAGTAGAAACCATACTTGGGCTAATTGGAGTAGGATGTGGAGGATTATGGCTCATTGGGTGGGAGTAAGACATGGTTCCCGGGGGCTCGACAGATGAATCTGGAGGTGGGTGGTACGAATATGTAGGATTTGGTTGCGGGTGACTACCAGGTGGTGAGGAAACGCGAAGATGCATGAACAAACCGGAGGATCAACTGGGCCGTACCGTTGGCCGGAGTCGAGGATCCGGAGCCGTGACGCACGGATCCCTAACCCGTGTAGTCGATTCCAACGCGGTGCCCAACGACGTGGCCGATCGGCGGGGCGCATGAACCGCTGCTCGGCCGCCCGTGTTGGAGAGTTGACGAAGACCTCGCCGCGGAACTTCCGTCGAACACCCGGGCGCACGCGGCGGCGGCGCTCCGTGGGGTGAACCGAGGCGCGCGCGGTTGCGCGCACCCATGGCGGAAGGGGGCGCGCGCGACGGCGGTGCACGGAGGCTGGAGACGGCGCGCCCCGGCGCCGGTGGAGGAGACGAAGTGGTTCCGGGCGCCCGACTTAGGCAGCCGACGTACCCCGACGCCGCGGTGGTGGAGACGTAGGCATTCCGGGCACTGCTCGGGCAGCAGGGAACCCCATAGCCGGCGCGACGACGAAGCGTGAGGCCGTCTCCAATGCTCGAACGGACCGTATGCACGGAGAACGCATGTCCTCGACGCCGGGCCGCCAAGTCTCCGAGACTCCATCCGCGCCCTCCGCATCCCTCCGGGGAAGGCGACACGGACCGCTCGAGGGCGCCGATGCGGTTGCCGAACTCGCGTCGCGGCCGGCGTAGTTGGACACCCGAGTCGTCGATGCGCCCGCTCGTCGGCGAGGATCTCGCGGATCGACGGGCGCAGCCTCCAAATCGGGCGACGCGGCGGCCGATGTCGCTGACGGCGGCGCGTCCCGACTCGAGAGCCTCGATGCGGGCGGCGGTCGAGCGGAGGCCGTCGCCGATGCGGCGCTCCAAGTCATCGAATCGACGGCCCCGCTGCCGTCGGCGCGCACCTTGTTCGTCGAAGCGCCCATTGAGCTTGGCGAGTTCCTCGAACAGCGGCTTGAAATTGGGATCCATGGCACCCGGAGCTCGTTGCCGGCGGGTGTAGTGATGGTGGAGTTCTAGGATCGGCAAGTCTCGATACCAATTGTGAGGTACAAGGATCGATAGTTAAAGAAAGGCTTGGAGAAGGGGAAATACTCTACGATGAATGATTAAATTGAATTGTAAACATAGTTCAGTTCATATCTGTCTGCCTCTCCATCTCTCCTTATTACATATTTATACTAGCCTAGCCACTCTGGACCAGCCAGCCTCACATTGGGCTTGAACACCCGCTTGGGCCGAGAGCGCGATGGGCCTGCTTCTTCATCACGTGGGCCTTGAGCAGAGGTAGCCACAGGAGCAGTGCTGACATTCAACTACTGTTCTGGAAGTGTGTACTGTGCTTGATGACTAATGTACTTCATTTATATCAATTTATTTACAAACTAATGCCATTTCCATGAGAAATGAAAGTAGCATTTGGCCCAAAATTACCAAGCACTCTCATGCATCACTGTAGTGATCACTTTAACTCTCACTGTAGTCGACTGCATTAGAAGTTTAGAACTTTCCTATGATCTGTAGTACTCCCTCCGTTCAAGATTATAAGATGTTTTGGCTTTTCTAGATTCATAAATTTTGCTATGTGCTTAGATATAAACTATTTCTCGATACATCATAAAGTATCTAGAAAAGCCAAAACGTTTATAATTTGGAATGAATGGAGTATTACATTTATTGTATGTTAGGTTTACTTGCCTTCATGCAGCAAATTTAAAATCCGATGACTTGAATCCACATGCTAGAATCAAGTCAAAAGTGACAAATCGGCATGTTGGTGCTGCTTGAAGAATTGTTAAGTTGCTACTGGAAACCACTACACTGTGTATAAGAAGATTTTTGTGTAGTTCCTTCCTGATTCATTATTCCTAGAGCATGCTGAAATCTTAAACAACACTGCTTGCTGATGTTGGCTACGTTTAGGTCACTTCTGTCTCTTGGAAGGAAAATGAACTCAACATGGTTGATACACCTGGCCACGCTGATTTTGGTGAGGTATGTGGTCCTCATATAATTTTCTATGACTTGGACGAAAATATAGATTTTGGTGTGATGTACAATATAATCACTGCCAAATTTGTTGCAGGTTGAACGAGTTGTTGGAATGGTCGAAGGAGCTGTCTTGGTTGTTGATGCTGGAGAGGGGCCTTTAGCACAAACTAAATTTGTGCTTTCAAAGGCTCTGAAGTATGGCTTGCTAGCCCAATTCTTCTCCTCAACAAGGTTGATAGGCCTTCAGGTCTGCTCATTATCAGATGTTAATTTTATTTCAGTAGTATTTTCTGATTGCAATGGATCAGGTTAAAGACACAACGAAATGATTTTCCTTTACAGGGAAACCATTTTAGTGTTCATCATTTTAACTGAAATGCCATTTAACCATTGTTTGTACTAGTTTGTTCGAGTAACTAACTGATAAAAGAGTCTTAGGTGAGCATGTACATCTAATTTGTTACAGTAATATGTAAGACTAAATGCAGACTACATAGTATCTGAAGTTAAATGGGTTGAATGTTAGGTTGATTTAAATAAGGCAAGGGAAAAAACAAGTAGAATGTAGATTTTCCCCAACAGGAGCCACTAATAAGTAAATTAAGATGAAATGGTTTTGACCAAACTTCAAAATATTTTTTTGTTCACCAAATTTAATTTGGAAGAACTTTATGCAATGTAGACTTCTTTTATTTAGATGAAATGTTGCTATTCACAATTGTTGTAACTCTCTTATGTTGAATCAACAGTTTCTGAGGAAACCTGCAATGAAGTAGAGAGCTTGGTTTTTGATCTTTTGCAAATCTTGGTGCTACAGGTCCACTCCTGCTTCCTTCAATTTGGTTATTTTAAAGTTCTTTATTTTTTCTTTTTGTGAACTTGTTTTGTTTGGATTTTGCAGAAGAACAGTTAGATTTCCCAGTTCTTTATGCATCCGCTAAAGAAGGGTGGGCTTCCTTAACTTTCACTAAGAGCCCTCCTGATAATGCAAAGAATATGTCTTCATTGCTCATTCCATTGTACGGCATGTTCCTTCACCAAAAGCTGATCTTGAGGCTCCATTCCAAATGTTGGTTAGTATATACTTGACCACCAAAACTTGATTTTGTTTGAGATGAGGGTTGCATCTGCAATTTCTTTTCATTCTTTAATTCTATCCTGAGTTATGCATATGGTAGAATCTCTGGCCGTAGGACGTCTTTATTTGTATGAGTTCCACTTGATTTGCAACTAGAATAAGCAGGCCTTCATTCTTACAATTTTCACTTTGATGCCGCAATCCATGTTATCGATTTGCCATCCCATTTACTGTTCACCAGCGACCTCGATTACTGCTTGGGTTGCTACCTGGTGAGAGGACATCATAAACAAGAGGGTGGCGGGATTTAGAGTAGGTGGAAGGGACGAGGGAAGTATTGTCAAAGGCACCCAGGATGGTTCATGCCCCATGTTCCAAGCTAGCATCCTAAAGAACACCTACCCCCATCACCCCTTGACCTTCATTTATGGCTACCAAGTCCCACTATTGATCCTCAACCCAGTCACAATATGTGTAAGCAATTGCACTATGTTTAAATGAATGAGATTATCAGTAAAGAATAACAGAAGGACCAGTCCTTGCTACATTAGAGCCTGGTCCCAGGCAGGAATGCTCCCAGTCAAACACATTAAATCGCACTTTGATCATAGTAATTCACTTTTCTTTTCACAGGTTTCCATGATGGAACGTGGATTTTTATCTAGGACGAATACTCACTGGGAGAGTAAGATCCGGAGTTGTCCGTGTTGGTGACAAAGTCCATGGTCTTCGCAGTACAGATGATGGAGTTCAGAAGATTGAAGATGGAAAGGTTTGTCAGAACATTGTGCCCCTTTCCTTTCCACTTCTGATAATATTCTTGTCTTTTCTCCTTCATTATGTGTTAATATTGTCTTACTGAAAAGCCTCAATGACTTTTACAAATTATACTAAATAATAATCTAGGTTGTCAAACTCATGAAAAGAAAGGCACAAGTATGGTAACAGTAGAGGCCGCAGGTGCTGGTGATATAATTTCAATGGCAGGATTGGGTGCTCCAGCAATTGGACATACTGTGGCAAATTCAGAGGTAGGACTATATGCTTTGATTGGCTACTTAACCTTGTCAGTTGCCTCAAATTTACTGCTACCTCGGTTCATAAAAACATGTCCTTTAGGACAAGGTTTGATCAAACCATAAAAAGTGCAAGCATCAAATAATACAATTATTTAGTTTGGAAACATGTAAAGTGGTTGCTAATTTTAGGTATTGACTGCTCTGCCTACAATCGAGTTGGATCCTCCCACAATATCCATGACATTTGGTGTGAATGATTCACCGTTGGCTGGCCGGGATGGCACTCATGTAAGTACCAAATAACTTCCCTCTACATTGTACTTAATGGTGTATTGGTGTTCTTAATTTTTTATTTTCTTGTGATCAAACCTTTGGTGTTCTTTTTTTATTATTTTTTGTGATCAAACCTAAGTCTTTCCATTCGATTTCGTGAACATAAAACTAAAGAGCTTGCAGACTTGTGAGAACGAGAGTATGACATATAACTATATGAGATAAAATAAGATTTCAGCTTTTGCTTATCAAATGAACAAAATTTCAAAATCAACTAGACCTAGATGAACCGTGATTTAATATTTGATGTATGGTTACCTTGAATCCCCTGAAAGTTGTTACAGAACAATCAGTGTATTTTATACATTTTCATTGACAAATCAAGTTCATGATGTGGATAGCTTGCATGGAGAGAGAAACATGCTAGTGGGGTTTGCAAACATATGATATATAGATATATATAGATACGATATATAGATATGCTCCACCTGTTTACTTAAACTAGTAATCAGAATGTAGTTTCTGTCATTGTTATGGACCTGGTTGGGCCTTGGCCTTGGGCCGCAGCTGGATGCACAGTTGAAGCAGTGCACCAGCCAGCCAACAGAAACTTGCATCCAGGAACTATGTTAGTCGCATTAGTTAGTGGCTAACTAGTTAATTTGTTAGATGTGCATATCCATCTGTTACCCTTATCAATCTGTTAGCAGGTGTGCTAGTCTCTACATAAAGAGCACACCATCTCCTTTGTAAACCAAGCAAGAACCCAAAAGAAGCAATCAGAGCCTCCAGAGAGAAACTAGCCAGTCCTAAACGGAAGACAAGTGATGAGCCTCATTTGGTTAAAGGTATAGATCCAATAAGAGCTATTATCGACCATCTTCATGTGTTGCTCAGTACTACATGGATGGTTGGACTGGACTGAACTTGACTAAATGTATAGGATTCCATTCTAGTATGCCATTTTAAAAGCTAGAATATAAAATTTGTATTCGCTAAGAGCGTGTTTGGTTCATGGATTGAGTTTTATCTGGCATGAGTTAGTCCAGCATGCAACTAGTACGGGTCCATCCGTCATTTTCTTGGAATGGATCCATTCTGCAGAATCGCCTAGCTGTTGGCTCAGGGAGGTTCAGTTTCTGGTTCCAGTGATTCCATAGAGTCATCACGTGAACCAAACACACTATAAAGGAACACAAAAACAACTGCTAATATGGCTTTACTTTCTATAATTTTGCAGCTAACTGGAGCAAAATTGGTACCGCCTGATGGCAGAGGCAGAAACAAATTTGGCTATTAATGTTCTCCCTGGACCATTATCAGAATCTTATGAAGTTCAAGGAAGAGGAGAGCTTCAGTTAGGTCTGGATTGTTGATGAATCCCACCTGTTCTACTGTATAACTGAACTACTAAAGTTAACTCTTGGAAGTTCCTCATACTTCGGTTAGTGTGTAATCAAGAATACAAAATGATGGTCTGTGTATGTTCCAGGAATATTAATCGAAAACATGCGGCGTGAGGGATTTGAGCTTTCGGTTTCACCTCCTAAAGTCATGTGAGTTGCAATTTTTCATGTAATAGCAAATTATTCTCTCCGATTGCGAATATAGATCATTGAGGACATTGTCATGGTCTATAATATGACACTTCAACTTACAATTATTGGCAAGTTTTACTATTTAATTTAAAATAAAGTTATGTATTATGAAAGTATTTGTGGTAAAAAAATCTAATTCCTTTTTATGGCATGGAACTTCATTTGTGAGCAATTTGCAGCTAGCATATTCATTTTTTTCCCTTGAAATAGGTATAAAACAGAGCGTGGTGAAAGGTTGGAGCCTATTGAAGAAGTGACTGTTGAGGTATAAGAAACTGTGGTTGAATCACCTAATTTATCTTTGTTTTCTTCTAATGTTAATTCTTAATACCAATGAGATATTGTAGGTGGATGAAGAGCATGTGGGATTCGTCTTGGAAACCATTACACACAGGAGGGGTGAAGTAGTTGACATGGGCCCGGTTCCTGGGACAACTGGAAGAACTCGAATCTTCATGACCTGTCCATCTAGGTCAGTAGTTGGTACTTTCTGTTAATGATTGGTTACACCATAGAGCCTAGAAAAGCATGTGTTATCTGCTGAATAACTGGAAGAACTCGAATCTTCATGACCTGTCCATCTAGGTCAGTAGTTGGTACTTTCTGTTAATGATTGGTTACACCATAGAGCCTAGAAAAGCATGTGTTATCTGCTGAATAACTGTCTGTTGTAGGCTGTAGCCTAAGTTCTTCATGCTTGTATTTATATATGGAATACCCTACCTGCCTGTTCCCAGCAGGGTTTACTGCATAACCAATCAGTGTGGGATTCCAGAGTTTCTTTTTCCTTCTGTGGAGTATTGACCAGTTTTGTTATCGTAGTAGTATTGACCAGTTTTGTTATCGTAGTGTCAAGTGATCTATTGTGGAATGCAGGGTTTGGTGGGTGTCAAAGGAATTTTCAGCAGCTTTACACGTGGAACTGGATTTATGCCCGTGCTTTCCAGGGTATGATGCTATATGTTTATTGATAATTCAATTCAGTGCTAGCTCAAGTAACTGGTCTATGCTATTGCTAGAACTTGAAATTACTTTCATCCAAACATGGAGGGAAATAATGAACTGGCTTGCTAATTTACTCATCTGTAGGTTTTAGTGATATGTAGCGCTATTTCTGTGTAGTTAATGTTCTAATGCTCATTGAAAGGCAAGTCAGAGATTAAACATAAGCTCTGAAATGATGAATGAAGATAAATGATCTTGTAAGTTGAATATCATTATTAAATGGGGAGGACCCAAATTTACCCTATTTGGAACTTAGCGGTCATGTTTCTTCTTTTTGGATTTTTAAGAGAGGGGAACATGTAAGAAGGGCAGGCCTGGTGAAGTGGTAGAGTCTCTCGGTCTCTCCACAAGATTAAACAAGAGTAGGGCTGTTTAGAGATTCCCTTTCCCACACCCACCATGTGTGGGAGTTTCAATGCTGGATACACCCTTTTATGTAACTTTAGCTCTCTAAATTTAAGCATTTGTGAATCATGTCGATCAGTTTATCATGGCTTGATGGTAATTGCCCTTATGTTTACACAAGCAGTGTGTACAACACATATGCACCAGTTGTAAATCAAATGGCATGATGTTAGTTGTGACATAAGATGCGCAACACTGACTGCTTTTTGTTTGGCCATTAGTGGAATAAATTCAAGTTCATTTGTACCTTCTGCAATATGCACCTGAGTCATGTCGCATTACTTTGTTTGCATTGTGTGAGCAAATCGTATCATATCATACGAAAATCTGGATGGTGCGGGTCGGTTTGTAAGGGATCTTACCCCTTTTTTCTTCTTAATATAATGGCCCACTCTCCTGTGTGCTTAAAACAATTGAGTCTTACTAATTGCTGCAATCTTGAGGACTAACTAGACTTAATGGTTATTTGACGTGTGGTTTCCTGTGATTGCAGCATATGCTAAATACAGAGGTCCACTAGGCAGTGTCAGAAAGGAGTTCTGGTAGAGCCATTTTCTTCAACTTCATAATTTTCTATTCTCTCATGTCCTCTTTGTTTGCCGAACATGTGTGCATAGATAGAATTAGAAAGCTAATGAGATACTCCTTAGCAAATAATTTTGCACAACCAAACAAAAAAAGGGGTTCTGTTGAATGTTGAATAAAAACAGCACTAAATGTCACTGTGCTGTTCAACTCTGACTCAAATTTCTGTGTGTTCATATATAGATATCTGTTGGTAAGGGACTTATCACTTCACATGCCCTTATGAGTTTAGAAGCTCGCTGGATCCTCTTTTTGTATCTCCTGGAATGGAGGTAACTATCAGTACATTTTATTGAGAGCTACTATCTTGGGTAAGAGTTGTTCTAACCCCTCTTTCGTCCTCCTGTTTGAAAGGCATACGAAGGCATGATAGTTGGTGAGCACTCACGTGACAGTGATCTTGAGGTAAGATGATTAAATACAACACGGCCTATTTCATTTTCTCTTTCCATACTTGAAATCAATGTCCCTTTGGCAGGTGAATCCTGTGAGAACTAAAGAACTTACGAACATCCGAGCCCCTGGAAAGGATGAAAATGTTCGTTTGTCTCCACCTCGATTGGTATGTTCTTTTTTGCTCTTTTACTGAGATATCATGAGAGATGGTGTTTCTTTTCTGTAAAGGAAACATAATACTGCAACACCTGGTCAAATGGTTAATTATCCACTGTGCCTTCGATCAGCCATGCAAATTCTAGTACCCATTATTATTGTCATATGATTATGTTCACACATTGGGTTTGAGATCTGATGAGAGCAGAGAGGAGGAATGAGGCTTGGTTTTTTATTTATTTGTTTGGTGAAAAGTTTAACATTCCCTCTATTATGTACAGAATCTTAAAAGAAATTATTGAACCATGCAGATGACTTTGGAAGAGGCAATTGGATATGTTGCTGCAGATGAGCTATTGAGGCAAGTATCATGTTCTTAATTCTTGAAACAAAGAATCTTATAGAAATTTCAGCTTTTGATTCTATTGTAAGGACTGGAACAAATGTGCATGGGCATTTCATTCTTCTACAACCACCAAGTCTTGTTCCAATTTTCTTTCTTGGATGGTCTCTATAGATCAGAAAATCATAGTCAGTGCTAACATGAAGAAAATATTAATAAGCTATTTAATGCATTTTGGAATTATTAATAGAAGGTAGGTGTGTTTCTTTAACAAAAAAATCATCTACAGTATGTTGCTAGTTTAGTTTTGGTGATTCCTTGAAAGTGCAGGTGAGTCCAAAGAGGAAATCTAATTTGCTGGAGTAACACACCTAGTTTTTATTAAAGAATGGAGTTCTCTTTAACTCGATTTACAATTTTGTTTCTGAAGCAACTGGCATTTAGTACCAAGCTTCTTTATATTGACATTTGAGCCTCATCAGGTTACTCCAAGGTCATATCGTCTTCGGAAGAAATACTTGGATTCCACTAAACGTAAGATGATGAAAACAAGCCCATGGATTAAAACTCCAGACACCAGATTACATCAAGCACTGCCAGTACTACTATATGAGTTATCATCCAAAAGACAGCATTTATGTATAGGTTGGTGTTCAATTTTTGAAGTGCAACCAGAGTTCTTCACCAGATAGCACATTTTGCCGGCAGCTTCACCCAGGTTTTACGTTCACACAGGATTGGAATGATGTTTCATGTGGTTGGGTACTAACAGAATAAGCCCATCATAGGAGCTACTGCAGGTAGGATCCTCACTGTAAGGTGGTTATATGTATTTATAGCCTTTTAACGGTGAATTTTTAAACACCCATAGATATCCTTTGAAGGGTGTTTTATTCTTTCGAAGTTCAAGAAATCAAAGTGAAAGAAAGGTAGGCCTAGGTATTTTGTTTGAACCGGCTTTTTTGTTGACAATTTTATGAGCATGAGTTATTAGTGAGAAATCCAAGGAAAACAAATAAATTTAGTAACCTGTAGCGTTGTTACACCAGCATTGATCAATACAGGATGAATACTGTCCATACTTTTGTTTCCTTTTTTTTTTTATCCTATAACTTGGGTTACTTTGGTGTCACTTGAAAAGTGTTTGATGTGTCTGTTGATTTGTAGAAACTCATCACATGCTTAATTGAGAAGTGTTTGATGTGTCTGTTGATTTGTAAAGAAACCCATCACATGCTTAATTGAGTTTATGGACATGGATTGGCAAGCTTAAAGCAATCTCGCATCTGCTTTACGCTGAGGTTAAGTCCACTTTAGACCTTGAACTATCGCAAAGTCTCGATTTGAACACCAACTTCAAAACCGGATACAATTGGCCCCGTATGACGCTATCCTTTTGTGATAGTTTAAGGTCCTAAAGTGGACTTAACCTCTGCTGAGTGTTAGTTTTGGCAGGTCAGACGCCAACAAATTTGCTTTAATTTCTAGCTCTGGTCCTTGAAATTCCTCGCTCCAAGCGATCTTGTTGCAGACTTACAGTGGCCATTTTACACATTGCTCCAAGCGGTCTGTTGCAGTGGCTATTTCACACATTTCAATACGCAGCTTTCGTTGTCGATGAGCAGCAGCAGCATGAGCTGGTGGTTTGCACTACCACGCGAGCGGAGATAAACCACGCGAGCGGACGTCCGAGCTCATGCTAACGTCCAAGCAGTCCCTACCCGCCATTATTTTTGTACAGAAGGTTACGACTCCCACCACCGATGATTTTCATCAGCATCGACCTCCCGACAGGGAAAAAAAGAGCCAATTTCGCACAAGCTGATCTTACTACTTTTCAATTTTGCCAAGCTCAAGTTTACAGGAAGACACGACCACAAGACCACGTTATTGCTGTCGATGCACATTTTATGGAAATATAGAATAGAGACTGGTTTATAAAAAGATAACTGATGCATTATAGAAATAAATATCCAATGCCTTCATGCCTTCGTGGACTCGTGGTCCAGGATTATTGCTATTACTTTCCCTGTGCTTCAGTCTTCCTCTGCTCCTTGGCTGCCATAAATAAACAAAATTCAGTGCGTGCCATAGTCAACAAACAAATAAATTTCTACACGTTATATGCCGACTGAGAACACCAAGAGCTCAAGAAATGAGATACTTGCCAATGTAAAATGCATTGTACAAAACAAAGTTACCACATGTTTTTGGAGAAACTAAACACAAATATCCATATAAAACTTATAAGCATGAGGTCAAAATAGAAACATGCATGAAGCAAGATAAAGAAAGGATGTACCAGCTTTCTCCTCTTCGCGTTTCTTTGCAGCATCAGCCCTTTGCTGTCTTATTAAAGCAAGACGTTCTGCATCAAGAAAATTATAAGGTTTATGGCTGTTTGAACTTCAGGAGCAGTGCTTCAATAATGACACAAGCTGAAAACAACATTTGATGAGATTGCACGCCTTTAGACAATTTATATCAGAGCTATGAACTCCCAAGAGCTACGCTTGAAGTAGCAAAAACATTGAATGGCAGACATGCATCTTAGCTTCAAAATTGTTTGGTACATGAAAAGGTAACTGTCAGATTACTGTGAAAATGCAGAAAATCTAAACAAAAATAATTTTAACTAATAAGTTAAATTTGGGTGGAAATTCAGCAGTGAATGCAGCAAGGAAGTCTGCATAAAACCATAAAACCACTACCTAAAACGCAACAAATTTAAAATGTAGACTGAGAATGCTTAAAACTTGAATAGAAGATCTAATATGTTGCGCTTAAAAATAAGAAGGTAATATCATTGTGTGATTGTCTATTTCATTAGCAATTTTGCATTGATCCTTAGCTTGCCTGTATGTCTTGCACAATAGGCGTCGTGAAAAGTTTTTGGCGCTAGTCATGGCTAGCTTCATATGGATGTTGATATTTATTCAAATTATTTTACTAGTACCCTGTATCAGGCTATCTCCTTTGGCTCCTTCAATGTAATATATGTTTTTACAAAACAAAATGGAAACTGTGATGATACTTCCAGAAGAAGGCTGAGACTAGAGGTTGTTCTGGTCTTGTGCATTTTAGAAAATACAAAGCCATAACAGTAGTGTATCAGCAGAGTGTAAATAGAGTTCTCACCCAAATCTTTCCGTGCTTGTTCTGTTTTTCCTTGCTCCCTGAAGCTTCATATAACGTTCATGAGCTTTTTGTTTCTCCAAGCTCCTCTCTACAGAATGAACATGATAACATGTAAATAGAGTCGATATATAAGAACATGTTTAAAGATAGTAAGCTCCACTCCCAACAGCCATCAATGGTCCTTTTCAGTAATAGGTGAAACAATAACATCAAGAATACATTTAGGTCAAGACAGACAAATGCCTAGCTAGTGAGATAAAACAAAGACGACAACTTAGATAGGTGATCTCTTACAATTCATGAGCATGCAACATCATTTGCAAGTGTGGCAATTTGGCACAAAAGCAAAAAGCTGTCCTGTCCTGTAACATTTTTCTATGATCCATTGCATATTTTATTTTTTTAAGGAAAATTGCATATTTTATTTTAGGAAAATTGCATATTTTATTTCTGCGCTGATCACAGGGCTAAGCAGTTTTCTCATGCCAAACGATATTAAGAAGAAATAAGTATAACAGGGAAAAAATGAACTCCAAATATCAAGTATTGTCAGTGAAAAATAAGACAATGGCAATAAGGAAGTGCACCTTTCGCGCCTTGAGAGTTCAGTTGTCTTTCCAAGCTATGCAAATGAATGTTAGTTAGTTGGCCATATGGTAAAAGATGATTCAACTAATAGAGTATGACTAAGTAATGCAGCAAAAGTGAAAATGACTATAGTACTTTTTTCTTTTATTTTCTCTTTATTTTTTCTCATCTCCCCTTGTTCAGTTTCTTCTCCCTCATCCTGCGGCATCTCCAAGCCGCTCGCGTATGGCTGCCGAAGGACCTCCACCCCCACGCCCGACGGCCTCGGTGGCCTGCGGCCCCACGCAATAGCCCCAGGCCGGTGGCCCGCGGCCCCATCCTTGTGACCGGCATCCCCGCGCTCGGCAGCACAGCCGCAATTCCAAACGCCGCACAAACAACCCTGGCAGCGCAGGCATCCCCGTCCTCATGCGCCCACATGGTCCAGTGAGGGCAAATCCACCGTCGCCCGGGCAAATCCACCCACAGGAGCAAGCAGATGCAGAGACAGTGGAAGCTATGTTTTTTCAGCTCCCAATCTCCCTTTTCCCTCAGGGCATATTCCGCGACTCTGAGTGCAAAGCTGAGTTGTTTGGCCCTGTTTGGTTGAAGAAACACAAAAACCGGCTACAGGAGCTGTCCAGGAGCTGAAAACAGCCCCTTAATATGCCTTATTATTTATTTTAAAGAAATACTAAAACATATTCCCGCATTGTTTTTTTAGATAAATATTGCATCCACATATCCATATCAACCTGATACTGATACGTATATCCGTATCCGTGCTGCATAACAATTAGCTATACATGGCAAAATAATTGTGGAGTCAAATCAGCAGGATAACATCATAACACATTGTAGCATAACGAACTTCATAGACAAGTAGATACCAAGGGATGTCCCTCCTTGACTATACAACAGTAAAAATAATGACAGTGCATTTGAATACCATTATGCTATGCAACATAAGGAAGGAAAAAACTGGGAAACTGCGAGGCATAGTTGCCTCCTAAAAATCATGGTGATGTTAAGATTATAGAATAAACAAAGATGCTACCAGTAGTCAGCAACTTACATCAACTTCCTTGGCCTTTATATTCTTGGCTTTGACTAAGTTTGGATTTTCAATCTGAATAATTCCCTCGGTACCTTTATGTTTCTGGGAATATCAAGGTAGCATATCAGATCACTACAAATGAAGCATGAAAATGGGTATAAGCTAGCTGGATTGAAAAGCCCTTACAGGTTTGTCATCAGACTCGTCTTCAAATTCTTCCTCCTCGGACTCTTCTCTTTCTTCGTGTTCCTCCTCTTCCTCTTCCTCCTTCTATTTAATTTTCAAAATAAACCAATTATTACAGCAAGAACATATAAGCCACAACCACAATCAAATTCGCAGCTAGGTAATGTCCAAATAGATGAATTTTTATTTAGTAAGTATGTGTAGCTGATAAAACTTTTATGATGACATTGATTAATGGAACCAAATTTGGTCATGATTTTTATTCTATACATTGTATGCATTATATTGAGCAAAGCAATTGCTAATTTGTGCTAGCATCATCCTTTTTTAAAAAAAATGCTCAATGACAGAATGGCTAACGCTTTTGAGCAATATGATCGCCAAACTAAATTGGGAATTTAATTGCAATAAGGGCATAACACAAATCTTCCACGATGCACAACCATAATTACTCCATAAAATTATAAAATCACTGTACCCATTCTAGAAAGTGATCTTCCATGGGGCATATGAAATATGAATTGAGAAAGCTGTTAGCTGTATTTAATGTTCAAAGCAAGTGATGAAGAAATCCATTTTGACTTGTAGGAGTGCAAAGGGTAGCAGGAAATAGAAGTAGAACTCATCATGTGTATGAAACTAATTGCATGAATAGTACAGACCTTCTTAAAGGTGCAAGGCCTGAAGTACAGCAGCTGCAATTATTTGAGGTAAAAAAATTATCAGAAACAAGCCAAAAAAGATGCTCTTAGTAGGACAACCACTCAAAGTAGCCATCAATATCCCAGTAGAAATTAATGAAACAAAAAAGAGGCTAAGGGCGTGTTTGCTTTCCAGCTTGGGAAATATGCCTGCACCAAGCAAAGATCTCAGGTGTCCATTTTCCTATGCCTGTGGTTGTCCTACTGAGCAAGCTGCCTGACTAAGCCTGCCCAGGCCATTATAGCAACAAATAAGCCCTAAGTGTAGCATTTTCCTGTATCCAGCCTCTAACAAGCTTTACCTGATGCCAGATACGGTGTGCAAATTGATTTATCACTGCGTTTAAACTTCACACAAACCCTTTTCGGTGAAGATCTGAGACAGTGAAGGAGAAATAAAGCTACATCTCAATCAAGAGCAGAATAGTATCAAGTTGTCCAACTGCATCATTGCTGGATGAACAAAATCAACTAAACCTTTTTTTTTGGAACACAACTATGAACCAAACTGCACGTGCAAGCAGGTAACTGAGCCTCCTAAATCCAACAGCTAGATCAACAAATCATCGTTCCTCCAACGATCCGATACCACATCGAATCCCATGAAACCTCACGACACAGCCTGAAAGCAGGAATCTAAGCGGCAACTCGCAGCAAGCTCTACTAGATGGTTTTGAATTCTGCTCGGCCACGCAAACCCGGTTAAGAACTAGCTCACCCCGGAGTCATCAGGATCAAGCAGTCGCCTAGGCTCACCGTGGCACGCTCCAGACATGAAATCGAATTCGACCTACAGAAGGGACCGACGGAAAGCGGGGGCGGGCGGGCGCGTCGTTACCGATCTCCTCGGGTGTGGAGAAGTTGCGGCGGCCGGTGGGCTTCCCCTTGAACTTTCCCCTCCCCATAGCGGCGCCGGCGGCGGGCGAGGCTGGTGTGCAGATTAGAGAGCGAGGTGGAAGGAGCGGAGGGGGTGTTCTCGCCTAGCCTAGGTTGCACGCACTGACTGAACCGCGGAAAGGAATCGGAAACCCTACCGCATTTACACTGGTGGGCTGGGAATCGTGGGAGTGGGGAATGAGGAATTCGGCGGTTCGGCCCTCCACACGGACTCGAAAGCCCGCCAAACGGTGCGGTGTGACTTGCCCAGATACTCCTACGAGCGGTCGCGCCGCTGTGTGGAACCACAAAATCGGTCGCTAGCACGCCAACACGTGCGCTGATTCGGGCGTGTATAAGTAGTCCACAATTGCAATTGCTGTTCAGTTCATATGAACTTATCCAGTGTTTTTATCTCGTCATAACAAAATAACGTCAACCGACCCGACCTATCAACCATAGAAATCATCAACAGCACTAGACCGTAAATAGTCTAGCAACCTACTAGTGAAAATAGAAAAAAACAAATCTCTTCTTGCTTGTAAAATCAAGAAAATCAAAGTAGAAATCTAAGCCGAAGATAATTATAAATGTAGTGTGTTACACTATCCATCCATAGAGTGTATCATTTCGTTTTCTTGTCTTCATTAATCGTTTTTACATAGGTATCATGACCTCTTTTCTACTGTTGTTTTTTTCCACTCAAGAATAGTCTAGACCAAACCTGCACTGTATGAGTGGATCTATTAATCCCATCTAGCACTGGTTCACTCTAGACCCACTTTCCTTGCTCTTTGCTCCAAATTGTTGTTCGTGTGACACTAGTGTTATCTCTCGCTCACATTCCTCCATCATCATCCACCCACCTGGCCTTGTTGCGGTGAAGTTCATAGTGCAAGGTGCAATGTTGGTGGGCTCATGAGAATAGAAGTGGCGGGACAACACTTGATGACATCTCGAGAGGAAGAGGAGCTCATAGTGGCACTCAAGTAACCTCATACTATAATGATGCCCATATCTAGTTCCATCCTTGTGTTATCGTCAAGCCTATTGCCCTTCCCCTCTCTCTGTGGCGAAGGTCGCCATGACCATCTTCTTTGCCTTGAACGGCTGAAACTCGAGCCCATCCTCTCCCCACTCCTAATAACAAATAAATAGAATTATTCTATCTAGAACCAAACCACATGTGATCATCTCATCCTAAACTCGGGCACAGAACCTTCCATATCCGGTTGCCTCAAGGTAACACATACATGCTTATATTTTGCAAGCATGTACCATATAAGAAAATTTCCTATAAAGCCCTTCGGAATAGAGGATTGTTCCTGCAAATTCTACGAGATTCTTATGGGGTGACTTGTTTCATTAAAAGTTTTCTTTGTCATTCTTCCAACGAATTCATATTGTTTCCTGGTCTCCATCCAAACGGTCGATCTTGAATCTTCCTGTGTTTTTTAATCTGTAAAGTTATGAGATATAAGTATTTTATTCCTACGTTTTTATATTATTATGTTTCATGAATCCTGTTTTCTAAAGAGACTCTAAAGGTAAATGTGATTAGACGATCAGTGCACTGCACCTGCTCGCAGGTATACATCACAATGTTTTTCCTAATCGTTCAGGAAAACATCGGTGCCTTTTTATTCTGTTGCAGTCTTGCGGACTGACCCCTGAACTCGCAGAGCGAACCGGAAAACGAGTGATCCAAGAGTACCAAAGACCCATGACAGTGAGTAGAGCGAACATAACAAACAGGTAAGCCAACGGAACGGATGAATTCTCAAAGATAAGGGTTTCAATTTTTTTATATTTGATACTCACATGGTGCAGTGTTTAATTGCCTCAAAAAGGCTAGAAATATGACTCTCTCTCCATCACATCAAATGTTGTATCGTATGCGTACGAGCATTAAATATTAGTAAAATAAATAACTAATTACACGCAGATTAGTTGTAAATTATGAGATTTAATCTTTTGAGCCTAATTAAGCTATAATTAGATAATATTTGTCAAATACAAACGAAATGCTACACAGTCTTTCTTCGGGCTAGAAATACGACCATCTAAATAAGGCCTTAGAAGATGGGGCTTGTCGCTGCGTAAATGATAAAGCACCCCACCGCTTCTTTTACGAGCATCCATAATCATGACCATGACCCATCTTTTTTTTTTTGAAAAGAGATTTTTATAAATCTCGGCTTTTAAGAAAGCCAGCGTAACAAGTCTTACAGAGCTGGGATTACCAGCTTTACAAGAGAAGCAGCTCCAAAGCCGCGCACAAAACTCCCAGAAATACAGACTCATCAACAAATTAAAGTTCGGCTACATCGAAAGCAAAATTGGATTCGGCTTGAAGTTTTTGATCCAACGCAGCACGTCTTCTTTGATGTTGTCGAGCCTTTCTCCATCATAGTCCTTGAGCAAGCAACGCCATTTCTACATGAAGGACAAAGTCAGAGTATATAACATCACGGCGCATTAGGGAACTTCTTCTCGATCATCATCTTGTTTCTCGTAGTCCATAACGCCCAAGCACAAGCAGCAAACACAAAGAGAGTAAACTTTCTAGGCCTGATTATTATCTCTTAAGAAAACATCCACAAATTCCCCCACCGACCTCGGATTCTAGAGAAACCACAGACCTCTCTAATCACCCCCCCCCGACCACCCCGGCCGGATGGCAACGAAACAGAAGATGGTTAATATCTTCTCGTACGAGGCATACACAACAATCTTTGCCTCCTTTCCACCCCCTTAACCAGGCTCCTGCAACCTGGAGTTTGTTGTTAAAGATTTGCCACCAGAAGAATTTGATCTTCGAGGCGCTTGCATTTCCGAGACTAGACTAGATTTGCCACCCAGTTAGAGGCTCCTCTATTAGTCATGAAGCAATATAAGGACTTAGTTGAGAAGCTCCCTTTTTTCTCAAGAGCCCACTTCACAATCTGGTTCAAAGTGGAAAGGGAAATGTCATTCAAAACACCTTGAGTTCCTCCCACCGAGCATATTCATATCTTTGTGAGAGACCTTTGAAGTCCATACCCCACTCTTCCCCATCCCAAAGACTCATCTACTGTACAGCTTAGGATTTGACACCATCACAAACAGTTCTCTGAACTTTATTTTCGAGGAACCTCTCCAACCCACACATCATGCCAGAACCGACAGTTTCCCATTACCAATCTTGAAGACAGAACCCCACCAAATAGATGTTTAACCTTATGCGGCCCCCCGCGTAATTGGGAAGCACCCTTAGTTCTAGAGAAGAAGAACCCCCTATCATCCATGTATTTAGCTTTCAGTAATTTGAACCACAAGTCATCGTGTTCTTGCATAATTTTCCAAATCCATTTTGTGATCAAACATTCATTCATAAGTTTGGTGTCAATTATACCTAGCACCCCACAACTTTTTGGTTTTAAAACCACTTGTCCACTTAGCCATGTGATACTTGAATTTATCCTCCGCCCCGCCATAGAAACTTTGCCCCGATGGTGTCCATTTTACCGTGCACACCATCCCGTAGTAAGTAAAACCCCATACAATACATAGGAAGATTGCTAAGACAAGTATTGGTCGAATCAAGTTTCCCCTGTAGTAAGAAATTTGCCTTTCCATGGGTCCAATCTTTTAAGCATTTTCTCGGCTCAAGAAACCAAAAGCATTGACCCCGATGTTTGTCACTAACAGGAATACCTAAGTATTTCATTGGTAGTTCCCCAAAGACACAAGCCTCAAGTTATTTGCCATGGTCTCTTTTTCTTGTTGACTTACCCCAAAAGCAAACACCTCACTTTTATGATAGTTAATCTTGAGTCCCGAGAGCCATTCAAAGCAAGAAAGAATGAGTTTAAGGTTTCTAATGGAATCTTCTCGAGCCATCAATCATGATCACAAGATCATCAAGATATTGTATATGAGTGATTCCCCAGGAATCAAATGTTCTAGGACCCCTTAATATGATTTTTATTTTTGGCCTTATCCAGTAATGCACCAAGTGCATCCGCCACCAAATTAAAGAGTAGAGGAGATAATGGATCTCCCGTCTAAGCCCCCCGAAAGTCCTAAAGTTAGCACTCCCGATCCCATTCACATTGACACAAACTCCGTCCCTCTCGACCGTCCTCATAACCCAACCAATCCTGCACTGAGGAACCCTTTCCCCTCCATGACCCGTTCCAAGAAGGACCATCTCACTCTATTATATGCCTTCTCAAAGTCAATCTTAAGTATGAGCCCCTTTTCTTGGTCTTCTTCATCTCATGAAGCACCTCATGTAAAACAACCACCCCTTCTAAAATATTTCTACCCTTAATGAAACCAGCATTGATTCTTGCTTATCACCCTCTCGCCTACAGTACCAATCTGTTAGTTAGGACTTTGGTGAAGATTTTGTAGTCCACATTCAAGAGACAGATAGGCCCGTACTGCCTAATGGTATTTGCATCTTTAATTTTTGGGATCAAAGTAATAACTCCAAAGTTCAATCTTCTTATATCTAACTCGCCCTTTTTCAAAGTCTCTCAACATGTCCCATATTGAATCTTTTACAAGATGCTAGAATTTCTTGAAGAAGATGACTCCAAAGCCATTTGGCCCCCAAATTGAATTAGTTTTCATGCCAAACACAACCTCTTTAACTTCCTCCAGCTGAATTCTCTAATGAGTCCTTCCTTATCTTCATCGACACCCTCTCGTGTGAGCCTTCAGTCAAAATCTGAAAGGAACAAACATCATTATGCCCAAACAAACTCGCTTTTATAGAAATCCACCACATGGGCAGAATCTCCCCGCTGTCCCTTAATTTCCCCATCATCGATTCCGTAAAACTAATGTAGTTCTTCCTTTTCCTACCATTAGCAACCGATGAAAGAAGTGGGTATTTGCATCCCCTTGCAAAACCTAGTTCTTCCCCGCGCCTCTGTTTCCAATGGATCTCCTCACTTTTCTCCATGTCATCCAACTCTTTCTCTATCCTTATCCTCTCATCCCATTCTTCAAAGGATAATAATCTTTCCTCACAGCGAATCAATTTCTTGAATTCTTTTCACAATTATGTCCTTTTCAGCTTTTTGTTGTCCCCTCAATTGCATGCTCCATCCCCTAAGGAACTTTCTCAACCCCCGCAACTCACCATGCCACTTGTTCGTAGAGTAAACATTCCCTAGGTAAGATTGATTTAGTTTTCCCCAAGTTTTAGCCACCGGCTCGCAAACCCCTCAATCGAAACCATTTCTCCTCAAAAAAGAAGTAATTGGCCTTGTTCCTACTTGTGTCCCCGGTAATCCCACACAATAGGGTTATGGTCGACCCAATCCTAGCTTTCCCCAAGCAAAGCGGTTAGGAAACCTGGTTTCAAGAGCAGAGTTCACAAAGATCCTATCCGGTTCACCAAAGTTGGAATCTTTTGATTGTTTGACCATGTATACCTAACCCCACTTACAAAATCTCTCTAAGCCGAAGATCACCAATAAACCGTTAAACAACCGATCGCCTCAGTCCCCCGACCGGTTCCTATCTTTATTACACCTAATCGATTGAAATCCCCTCCCATCATAATTGGTAAAACCTCTTTATCACGAGAAAGTAGACAGCTTCTCCCACAAAACTATCGGAAAAGTCATGGTTAGCCGGCCCATAAACATTAATCACCTGTAACCTAAAGTTAGAAATCCTATTTCTCACCAAAACCCCAATGAAATAGTCGGCCAAGACTTCTTGTTCTATTTCTAAAACATCGTGCGACCCCAGCGGTGAGGCCACCAGAGCTGCCTTTGGCAAAGACTGCCTCCAAATAAAGTCCCGGTTACCGGCCATTTCCTTAAGCTCTCATCCAAAAAATTTTGTTTAATAGTTTCCTGGATAGCCACACAATCTAAATCTTCTTGTAAGATGTGCTTTGTGAATAAACCTCCTCCTATTTTATAAGTACCCAAACCCTAACATTCCAAAATAGAATCCTCATTAATAGATTTTTGGGTTGGAGTAACTATTTCCGCTCAACCAAGGAGATAAAGGCACCCCCTTGGGTTCCTTATCACCATATCCCCTCTCTTTCGTTAGAGATTATTCTGCATCTACTTCATTTTCTATCTCACACTCATCGAATTTCTTTTTTCTTTCATTCGCCAAATAGCACTTATAGTTTGCTTCACTATTACCGGGTTTGTAAGCTCCTCAATCTTGAAAATGTCTACTTGGGACATGTCATCCCCTCTAAGTCTAGGTCATCATAATGTAACATAGCACTTCAAGGCACATTATTCTAATGTTAAAAGGATTGCAGGAGGAATTTTTGTTACCCTGAATTTCATCTCTAGCTTTAGCCCTTAGAGAAGCCTTCAAGAATGGGTACCCCATCCCTGGGCACCCTAGAGCTGGTTCTTGTAGCCACCACCACTTTCTTTCTCCCTTGAACTTGTTCTTCTTGGATTTGGGAGATTGCCAACCCACCTGGTTCTCCCCTCTGAATCCATCCCTCCCTGGGAATTAGTCATCCCGTTCACCAAAGGAGATTGAATCAAGTAAGCTCTATCATTGATTTTCCAAGAGTCTTCTTGAGTCAGCCCCTCCATTGGTTCACTGTCAGTTCCAGTGTCTCCTCTGGAAGCTTAAGGGTGGGCCACCCGCTCTTGTGAATGAGAGAAACCCCCTCATATGTCAGTCCTTCCACCTCAAGCATGTCCTCCCCTTTGCTGTAAAGTCTTCCTGCAGTCATCTTCCTGATTTTTCTTACTCGCATCATCCTCCAAGATTTCCATCCGACCATTTGGCATCGCCTTTAGCATACCAAGATCCTAGTGAAAAGCAAACTAATGGTCTCACTTCGTGGTCCGCCATCACAAGGTTCTCCGTAATCCCGAGAAACCTGTTCCTCCATGGCATCATCTTGACCACCCTCCTTATCACTACTTTCAAATCTTGCAAACTTCCCCGAACTCTTAGCCGATTGACTCGCATAAGTTTTGTTGGACCCTTGGTATTTTTGTCTTCAATTTTACTAGCACCAGAAGGTGGAGGAGGAGGGCCTTTTTTCCCTTTAGCTTGGTCAGATTCCACCTCAAACCTCACAAAGGTGCCAATCCCATTGAAGAAGAATTCCATCTCCCTTTAATCAAGCTTGGATTTCTACATCTCACCTTAACTCTAGCTGGACCATCTTTTATCAAGCTCCATTCATCAACCACCAGTGGCTCAGCTACCGCAGAAACAATATCCCTCACTGGGTCCTCAAACTTGGCAATGTCTGGAATATCATGCACCTTGAGCCACACAGTGCTGAGAATTGATGATGTAGCTGGATCCCTGGTGGTTTTTGCAATGGTTATCTTCAGACCAAACAATGCCATCTTGAAGTCCTCCAGTAGAGGAGAAGGTGTCCGTAGAGACCCCTATCGAAAACACAACCGCATAATCCTGCACATCCAGCTTCCTAGCCCCGAAATCCCAATCCTTTTTGACCAAATTTCTCAGCTCTCCTTATCCCGTTTCTCCTCATCCGCTTCCCCTTCCGGTAATAGTCACTACCCCGTAGCATGAGCAGATTCACCAGCTTCGTGGAAATTGAAAGAGTAAAGCCCCGACCCTCAATCCCAAATCCATACATCTTCATCTTTCTTACTGTCCTGCAACTTGCAATCTGCAGCTACATGCCCCGATTCATAACACTTGAAACAAACCGCCTCATTGACACAGTCTGCTTGAAAATGCCCCATCTGAAGGCACTTGAAGCACTTGGTGTCAGCAGCTGGATTTGGCTTGTTGCGCTTACCATAACCTCTCTCCCTAGCCATCACTCCGGACGATCTTTACCCCCGGCTGGGCCGGGCGGGCCCTCGGGAAAGCCGATTGGTTCCAATTTTTCTGTGGTCAGCGAGCCGCCTTGTTGCTGAAATCTCCCGTCTCCATTGCCCCGATCTAAAATTTACGCACCGCTAACCGAAACAAAAGCGGAATTAAAACCATCGTCTAGCCAAGACTAACCCCCACTAACTACAACTCTAGTAGCACCTTTGTAAAAGATCCCGAACAAGAAGCAAGGTGCTAAACTAGCTAGTGCTCACCTAAACAATTCTAGTATTAAGAAGGTCACACAAACCTAAGCAACTAGTACTTTAGCGAACCGGGAGCACCTACACAATTCTAATGAGCAAAAGCACTAAGCCAAACCTAAGCTCACTAGATGCTCAAGGACAAGTGCTACACAAGCCGAACCCAAGAGCGCACCACTAACTACATTACAAAGCTAAGCAAAGCTACTAACTTTACTTCTAGCTACACAAGCAAGAAGGTGCTCAACTAGCTACACAAGCAAAAGAGCAAGAGCCACTACTCAAGCTAAGCAAGAATGTAACAAGTGTAAATACAAGCTTCGAGGTAGAGGACGCAAACCACCGCGAAGAGTAGACACACGGTCGCTGCGTGGCGAATCACCGGCGTAGACCAACCACCCGCACACAATCACAAGGAGGTCGAAGCCTCACACACAAGCACAAGGAGGTCGAAGCTCGGAATCACAAATCGACACACGATTTTTTCCCCGGTTCACTTGGTCGCCACCAAGCTACGTCCTAAAATGCCAGGCGATACACCGACTCTGGTGACGAGATGGCCGTCAAGTTGGCCTACCGCCAACAACTCCGGGAGCCCCAACTCCAATCAACACAAGAACGGATCCTCCAAGCCACGCTCAACTAGAGTAGCTGTAATCTGCGCTTCCGCGGGCTCAAGAACCCCCACAAATCCTCCTTCGGAAAGCACCGCGCACAATCTCCACGCGGTGCTTCAACGAAGTCTCTTGCCACCAAGCCGTCTGTGAGCATGGCGACCCTCCAAGAGTAACAAGCACACCGGCTTGCAACACGATCACCTAGTGCCACTCGATGCAAATCTCTCAATGCAACGCACTAGAATCGCTTCACTCGATTGGATGAACTCTATCAAGAACAAGTGAGTAGGGCTCTCCAAGCACTCTCCAAGGTGGACACCAAGTCCCCAAGGTGCTAAGCCACCAGCCATGGCCGAGCAACCCTCTATTTATAGGCCAAAGCCCAAACTAGCCGCTGCTCCTCGGCCGGCGATTTCATCAAGCCCGGACGCGTCTCGGCCGGATGCTCCGACGCCCGGCGCTCTCCATCGCGCCGCTAGCCGACCGCTTGGAACTTTGAACTGCGCCACGCACATCGCGTCTGGACGATGAATGTGAGTTCCGCTGGCCCGGCGCTCGCGTCGGCCGGGCCCGGGCGTGTTTCGCGCTGGGAAACTCGCTTGGGCCTTGCGCGGGCCCGGGCCGCCGAACGCGTCTCGCCCGTCGCGCTCCGCGCACTCCGCCGCCCTGGCCAAGAGTTTCAAACTCAGTTCATAACGCGCCGGACTCCGACCGAAGGCCCGGCGTAGCCGATGCGTCACACCCGGCGCGGTGCAAAGCCGCCGCCTTCGTTGTTTTTTCCGCTTTCTTCAACCTTTACTCTAACATGCTAACCAACACGAGTACGCTTGTGCTCCCAAGTTAGCATGTTTTCTCCAAGATTTTGCATCCGGCGCAATGGAAAATATGCCTCCATTTTTCCCGAAAGCGCCGAATCCCGCCGCAGCTAGTGGGGACCCAAACCCAACTCTACCCTACAAACCAAAGCGCAAACAACGCCACCTTTGTAAATGTGCCAACACCACCAAGTGTACATCACCATGTGCATGTGTGTTAGCATTTTCACAATCATTTTCAAAGGATTTTCACTTGCAGCTCCCACAACGCCACCGATCCTAGCATGTCACAATGTTAGATCGCTCAGCGGCACTAGATGACCGAGATGCAAACACGTCGCCCCTCTTGATAGTACGGCTATCAATCCTAAATCCGGTCATCAACTTCTCTACACACTCATGACCGGTGAAATGAAATGCCCTATAGCATACCTTTGCCTCGCGCATTTCCACTTCCACCGTCTTCCACCAAAGTGCCAATGCAACACATGCACCGACACGATCTCAAGTTGATATGATCCACTTCCATCGTCATGCAACCCTCTCGTCATCGATCTTGATCTCACTTGCTCTTCACCACCTCATGGTCCATCTAACCAAGTCTTGCCCGAGCTTCACCATCTCATGGTCCATCGCCCACCTGCTGGACTTGTCCTTCACACACCCTCCCGCCTCGAGCCAAGCCTCATCTCGATCTTCACCAACGGTCACACGACTCCATGTCATGTCACATATTCAATGAAGCTCCTTCATCTCACATTCACCTGTACTAAATCCCCGTGTATTCTCATGATCACACAATTATCCACCTAAGTTGTCACTCAATTATCAAAACCAAACAAAGGACCTTTCAATCTTCCCCTCTGGTAATTGATGACAACTCTACAAAGATATGGAAATAAAGTTCATAAAGGACTTTATGTCACTTATCCAACATTTGCTTAATGTTGTGATTTGGATAAGTGTCACAAAGTCAACTTGGTAGTGATAGCCCCCCCTACATGCGTGCTCAAATGGTTTGGTTTCAAACTTGCACACATGCATAGATATGGAAATTCTTGGAAGAGTTATCACTACTGCATGCTAAGGCATATAGGATAAACCTTTGAAGCGTGATACCAACTGGAGTTGCACATTGAATTTCATCCTTAGCACCATCATGTTTAGCTAGAAATCACTTGAAACATCACTAGAAACCCTGTGAGATCAACATTAGAAGCAAGGTTCTAGTACCACGTGAAAGAACACAAGTGTCTAGCTTAAACCATCCTATGCATGCTAGTTATCAAATCATCACCAAAACTATGACTAGCATACACCACACAAGCATTGCATATTGAATTTAAAAACAAAGCAAATGCAAGCAAGCACATGAATATGCACATATCAAATGCAATCAATCAAGTTCATGAGCTTGCTCCCCCTACTTGTGTGCTTCTCTGTCCAAGAACTTTGATCCTCTTCAATGTTGCTCTTCTTGGTCTATGTCCATCTTCTTCGCCCCTTTGTATGCAACTTGCATATCTTTGTACCATTCTTCCCCTTTGTCATCAAAGACCATAAAAGGGTCCAAGACCGCTGTGGCGATACTTCATGTAAGACAAACTTCATGCAAAGGACGGGAGCTCTGGGTTGATGGTTGATTCTTGAATCTTCCTTTTCGATGGACACACATATGTTGGAATGACACCACTTGTAATCTTCACATGTAGTTGCATGAACCCACTTGTCACTATGCATCAGGCACTCCCTTTGTCATAGCACTAAAGATACCACATGTGTAGGTCACTTTCAAGATCTTTGCCTCTAATACCAATGAAGCCGGGCTCCTCCCCTATGACAAAGCAATGGGTCACACCAAATGACAATCTTGAGCAAATCTTCATTTGATCACTTAAAGTTGAGGATCCCTTGTGGAACCACCTTGTTGAAATATGCATGAATACCACATTCTTGAACTAGATTGTTTTCATGAGCTTCTTTCTCTTGAACTCGAGCTAACTTGATTTGCACATGAGCCCAAGTCCCATTAACCAATGACAAGCTTCTTCACACCTCTCTAGAAGGGTTATCTTGCCAATGTTGTACTTGTAGCTAATGTGCAATCCAAAGTAGATCAAGTACATGGGTTCACTAGCTCATGAACATGTTATATGTTGCCACTAGAACAAGTAAGGCATAGAAACAATAGTGGCACCATATAAACATCAAAACCTTTGATTTTTCATGAATGCTCCTAGATATCATGACTATATGCACTAAACAAGTCCTTAGCAAAATATGTATGCATATGTCAATCAATGTCACCTTTGCTATTCAAGATAGTCATGAGATTCCAATTTCATTACTCCAATAGCAATGTGAAGTCCATTCAATAGCTTGGCTAAGCCAATAGATATCCATGAAGAATTGCATGCTTCACCCATATGAAATGAGAACCACTTATGATCAAGTGCATTTCTTGTTGTGGTTGGCTTGCATCTTCTTGATCTTTGCTTGCAATGAGAACACCACAAGTAATATCACTTGATTTGTCATGTATTGCTCTCTATTTGGATGTTGCTTGCTTTCTTTGATCAATCTTCTTGATATCTTCAACTAAGCATCTTGAATCCCCTTTAAATCATCACCTCCATGCTCCGCCTTCCAAGCTCACTTTGTCAATCCCATCTCTCACGGGCGGCACACCTCCCTCGATGGAGAGTATTTATCTCACTAAGAACAATCCTTGACACTCAATTGAATTGTCATTCATTTGATTGATCCTTGGACTTGATCTTGATCTTTTATAACCAAACATAGGTTCCTCAACCACTTATAATCATGTTTCCAACTTGAGGACCTTTCAATGTGAGTGACACTAGATATATCCAATGTTTGTCACTTTTTCTGGCAGATTCTGCAACCTTCAAAGATTGACTCATATCTCCAATGCTCCAAATGACATGAAATTTGGTCGAGATGAGCATCACTAAGTCTTCATGCAGCTTTAAAAATTGAGCTACATTGGCCTTCTAGATTGCTACCAGATTTCACATCTTCTCACACTGCTACATGCTGAAAACTGCTGCACTATAGCTGAAAAGAACTACTCTAAAACTGTAGCAACCCTTATCCAATCTCATGAAATTTGCACAGCATATTGACTCATAAGCATAGAGCATGCATACCAAATTTCAAGCCATTTCAATAAGATTTGATCCATCAAACTCAGACTCTGACTGGCCAGCCAGATTTCAAAATTTAGACAAATTTAAGCAATTGAGCTATGCTTCTTCAAAATGACTCAAACTTGATGTCAACTTGTTTGAACACTCCCACAAGACATATATCCAGTCAAACTACTTCACTAAAGGTCATCTTGTGATCATATTCTCCCAAACTAACTCAAATTTGAATACTAGGCATTGAATCCATTCAAACATCTCATAGCAAAGCAAACCAATGCATATATATCCAATTCAATCAACTCATATGCATCCAAATGAATGTGATCAACAAAATATATACCTTGGTAGCACATGATCTTCCAATAGCAAGCTTCAACTCAATACAATTGCAAGCCATCACATATGACAATTGATCACCACAACTTGAATTTGCACTTGTATGTTGTAGCACTTGGACTTCACTCTTGTCATGACTTGACATTTGGATGAGAATAGCACTAAGCTTCGAGGATTTCTGATTCAATCACATGATAAGGATATGAACTCAATTGAATCAAGCCTCCAATGCCATTGTACCTACAAACATTCATCCACTTGTTGATGGTACCCAAACTAGTTTGGGTCCTCTCAAGTTAGTGGAGCAACATACTTAGGCAAAGCTTTAGTATGAGTAGCGGGACAGTTTTGCAATAGCATCCAAAGAGGTACCATCACCATCCCTTTCTAAGCATCTTAGTATCATCAATTGAACTAGGCTTAGAAGTTTTACCTAGGGGACATGAATGAGCCATGTGTCCCCTTTCCCGGCATGAATAGCATCTTCTCTTGCTTGAGCCTTTTCTTCATTGCTCATGTGATGCTCTTCATGGTCTTAAGTTCTTCATGAGTTGCTTGAGCCTTCTTCTCAGTGCTTGTTGGAACACTTTGAGGCAAAGTGTTCCATGTCACCACACTTGAAGCACTTGATGTGAGCATGAAAGTGTTCTTCTCTTGAATCTTGCTCATCATTATCTTGGCATCTTGGATATGAGTTGGATGCCTTGCTCTTCCACCCCTTCTGTCTTCTTCTTCATCATCTTCAAGTCACTCAACTTTGACTTCATGGTTGATCTTGACTTGATCTTGGGGTGTTGATCTTGGCTCAACTTGAGGCTTCTTGATGTGGGCAATCCTTAGCTAGATGTCCCATTTCACGTATATTTGAAGCACATGAAATGAGATAGCTTCTCTTCTTCTAGCTTCTTCATTGTTCTCTCAAATTTCTTCTGCCCCATCTTTTGCCTTTTGATGTTGGTGTTGTTGTAGTTGATGCCATTCACAAATTGCCATACTTCTTGTAACTTCCAAGAGCTGAGAGCGAGAGACTTTTGGCAATCCACCCAACCCAACATTCTTCTTGTTGTAG
>JAENPR010001404.1:0-67500 GCA_018135685.1 Themeda triandra | reverse complement strand
ACGACCAAGCCGGCCTTAGCCAAGTTCGGTCCATCTGTGAAGAAACACGACTCCCAGGCGCAACTTAGCGGAAACCATCGTTTCTGCTGAAAACGACGCGAATTTGGGCTGAAAACCGCGTCGCGCGCCAAGTCCGGTAAATCTGTGAAGAAACACGACTCCCAGGCGCAACTTAGCGGAAACCATCGTTTCTGCTGAAAACGACGCGAATTTTGGCTGAAAACCGCGTCGCGCGCCAAGTCCGGTAAATCTGTGAAGAAACACGACTCCCAGGCGCAACTTAGCGGAAACCATCGTTTCTGCTGAAAACGACGCGAATTTTGGCTGAAAACCGCGTCGCGCGCCATGTCCGGTAAATCTGTGAAGAAACACGACTCCCTGGCCCAACTTAGCGGAAACCATCGTTTCTGCTGAAAACGACGCGAATTTGGGCTGAAAACCGCGTCGCGCGCCAAGTCCGGTAAATCTGTGAAGAAACACGACTCCCAGGCGCAACTTAGCGGAAACCATCGTTTCTGCTGAAAACGACGCGAATTTTGGCTGAAAACCGCGTCGCGCGCCAAGTCCGGTAAATCTGTGAAGAAACACGACTCCCAGGCGCAACTTAGCGGAAACCATCGTTTCTGCTGAAAACGACGCGAATTTTGGCTGAAAACCGCGTCGCGCGCCAAGTCCGGTAAATCTGTGAAGAAACACGACTCCCAGGCGCAACTTAGCGGAAACCATCGTTTCTGCTGAAAACGACGCGAATTTTGGCTGAAAACCGCGTCGCGCGCCAAGTCCGGTAAATCTGTGAAGAAACACGACTCCCAGCGCAACTTAGCGGAAACCATCGTTTCTGCTGAAAACGACGCGAATTTTGGCTGAAAACCGCGTCGCGCGCCAAGTCCGGTAAATCTGTGAAGAAACACGACTCCCAGGCGCAACTTAGCGGAAACCATCGTTTCTGCTGAAAACGACGCGAATTTTGGCTGAAAACCGCGTCGCGCGCCAAGTCCGGTAAATCCCCCAAGAACCTCCTGAAATCTGCCACAGAACCTGGGAGGTGGGCATGCGTCCCTGGTATAGTATGGAGTGAGGGTTCGCCGGCCGAGAACCAAGGCAAACGAAGGCGAAACGACATGTTTCTCGCATCATTTCTTGGGTGATCTCCCGGCGACGCCACTCCTACGGCCATGGCTGGCCAGCCAGCCTCCCGTGGCCGGCTCACGCCGGCCGCGGTTGGCCGTTGGTGGCCATAGGTGACCAGCAGCCTCCCGAGGCCGGCCGAGGCTGGCCGGGGTTGGCTGTTGGTGGCCACGGCCGGCCGCCAGCTTCCCGTGGTCGGCTTTGGCTGGCCACGGTTGGCCGTTGGTGGCCATAGGTGGCCAGCAGCCTCCCCGAGGCCGCCAAGGCTGGCCACGCTTGGCTGTTGGTGGCCATGGCCGGCCGCAGCTTCCCGTGGTCGGCTTCGGCCGGCCACGGCTGGCCGTTGGTGGCTAGAGGTGGCCAGCGTGTGGCTAGACCGTTGCCGGATAAGTTTAGGTTGCTCCCGTGCTCTGTGGACCTTCGGTTGCCGTCCTCGCAAGCAGACTCATCGTGCATAGCATGGAGGGATGCTTTGGATGGCTTAACCGTCGTGGCTACGCTGGCGCATGAGTTGTTTTGGACCTGTGACTGCTTGGAGGCCCCCCGTCGATGTGCGGCTGACTCCCGGCACCAGTGTCCCTTCATTTGTGTGGGGAAATTCTACCTACTGGATTGACAAGTGCTTGCGTGCCGCTACCCGTTCCACGGGAAGTTGCGTTCGCTAAATGTTGCCTACGTCGAGCGCGCCCTATGGGTGTGCCTCGTCGGTTGAGAAGTGTTTGTGGCGTTGCCTCGTACTACCGTCCGCCTAGGCTGGTAGCACCAAGGACACCTCGCTTGCGCTTTTGGTTGCGGATGCGGCTAACGTTGAGGGCCGGAGGGCGTCAGACTCCCGTGCCTAAAACTCAGTCCGTTGTGAAATCACGACAGCCGACCTAGCTAACACCTTGTGTGGAGGCTGGCGCCGGCTCGTCGATGAGGACGTGCTACCTGGTTGATCCTGCCAGTAGTCATATGCTTGTCTCAAAGATTAAGCCATGCATGTGCAAGTATGAACTAATTCGAACTGTGAAACTGCGAATGGCTCATTAAATCAGTTATAGTTTGTTTGATGGTACGTGCTACTCGGATAACCGTAGTAATTCTAGAGCTAATACGTGCAACAAACCCCGACTTCCGGGAGGGGCGCATTTATTAGATAAAAGGCTGACGCGGGCTCTGCTCGCTGATCCGATGATTCATGATAACTTGGCGGATCGCACGGCCCTCGTGCCGGCGACGCATCATTCAAATTTCTGCCCTATCAACTTTCGATGGTAGGATAGGGGCCTACCATGGTGGTGACGGGTGACGGAGAATTAGGGTTCGATTCCGGAGAGGGAGCCTGAGAAACGGCTACCACATCCAAGGAAGGCAGCAGGCGCGCAAATTACCCAATCCTGACACGGGGAGGTAGTGACAATAAATAACTGCGCTTGCGGATCCCATATTTATTTCTAGAAGCAGTTGCATTTATTAGTACCAGCATTTTTGGCGCCATGTTGGGGATGACAACCTAACACCGAGTGGCGTTAGAAATGTCAACAAGTATTTTTGGCGCCGTTGCGGAAGGTTGAAAGCCAATGGATAATGAGCAAAGCATTGCACTAGATAATGTGATCGAGTTGTCTTTTTCATACTAACCCATCTCTACAGGATTACCCTTGTTTTGTCTACTTGTGTATTTTATACGGGTAATCAAGACAACTCTTCCCGATAATTATATTGACAATCCGAAGCTTTATTCGGGAAGGCCGGAAGCAAGTTGAAGAAGACCAATCAATCATCATCATCAACTCAACTTGAAAGTTTGTCGGAAGCGTAAAGTCAATCTTTCGTTCGAGACTTGACACCGCGTTTGAAGCCATGGCGAACAAGTCACTCCGTGAGTTCTCGCCTCCCACTACGGACAACATTCGCTTGGACCAGCCCGGACATCGACGAGCTTTTGAGCTCAAGCCCGCGATCAACATGGTGCAAGCAAGCCGCCTTACGTGGGAAAGCCCATGAAGATGCTAGTGCTCATCTCCAACACTTCCCGGAGATTTGTAGCACATTCACCATCAAGGATGTCCCCAGAGATGCTATACTACTTCGCCTCTTCCCATTCTCACTTTTGGGGAGAGCGAAGCAGTGGTTCTACGCCAATAAGGAGAAGAATACTACGTGGGCACTATGTTCCACCAATTTCTTGGCGAAGTTCTTTCCCATGGGCAAAACAAATGCTCTTCGTGGGAAGATATCAAGCTTTCAAAGAACAACATGATGAGACTGTCCCGAAAGCTTGGGAGCGTTTTCAAGACTACATCCTCGAATGTCCTCATCATGGCATGGAGAATTGGCTGCTTATGCGAGACATTCTAACATGGGCTCAAAGAATAGCACACGCGAGACGATGGATGCTTTGCTGGGAGGTGCATTCTTATCACTCACTATTCCTCAAGCCACAGCTCTTGTGGAGAAGATGGCTTCCAACCAAGGTTGGAGTGAAGAAAGAACTCAGACCCATAAGAGGGTGGAGGAATGCACCCGGTGAAGGAGGTAGACATGCATCTCGCCAAAATGGACCCAACTAATGAAGAGGCTCGATGAGAGAGCCACGGAGAAGAAAGAAGTCATGCATATACATGATGCTCGCATGACATGTGAAGAGTGTGGAGAGACCGGGCACACAGTGTGCTAACCGCCCAGTGAGGAAGGAGGACGTGAACTACCTCAACAACAACAACAACAATTACTATCGTCCTCTCGCAGAATCAAGGTTGGAATCAACAATGCAGAGGCCTAACTACTTAGGCAATTATTCGGGCAACTATCAAGGTAACAGCTCCTCCTACAATAATTACAATCACCGCCTTTGAGAGAGTTAGTGCCGAATCAAGGCAAGTTGATGGATAACTTGTCCAAGAAGCCGGCATCAAATGACAAAGCCCCGGAGACAATCAGCAATAGAATGGATGGCTTTTCCAATGCCATCAAGAATTAGCTCAGCTTCAACAAAATGCTAGAGTCTCAGGTGCAACAGCTTGCCAACTTTGCTCCCTCCGCCGGCCAAGGTAAACCGGCACGACAACCGGAAGAGCTCGAAACCGCAAATCTTATTGATATATTCAATGCGTAAAGTAGCTGGAGTAACCCATCGAAAGGGTCATGGATTGATTCAACTCGCCAATCAAGAAGGGTGATCCAGGGAGACCGCTCATTTCGATCTCCATTGGAAGCACCAACTTCAAAGAGGCAACTGTGATTTCGGTGCAAGCATCAACATCATGCCAAGAGTGATATATGAGAAGTTATTCGATGTCCTTTAATAGGCACCACCATGTGCTTGCAGCTCGCAGATCGGGCCACTCCGTGCCCCCTTGGGAATACTAGAAGACATATGTGTACGAGTGGGCAACTCATATGTTCCCGCAGACTTCGTGGTAGTGGATACGGTAGTGACGAAAGGTCCCCCATCATTCGGGACGACCATTCTTGAACACCGCCGGAGCTATTATATATGCCAACACCGCCAAGATCATCTTCAACATCAAGGGCAAGAGAGAGACCTTCTTCAAGAACAGTGTGCCGTAGTTCCCAAAGACATCCTCATCGCGCAGAACAATGAGAAGAAGAAGAATCCAAATTTAAGAGGAACAAGACGAAGGATAAGAAGACCAAGAAGACGGAGACAAAGAGGATGGTCACCGCAGTCCACAAGGAGCATGACCACCCGCTTAGGTCCCCACGTCCGATCAAGAAGGATGACCCGTGTGTCCCAACCATTCAATGCTCCATCAACAAGCTCTTTCAATAAAGCCGTCTGTGACACCGGATCGGGCGTCAACATTATGGCCAAGGTAACCTATGAATATCTACATGGCACTATGCCTTTGGAGCCCACCTATGCACAACTACAGATGGCGATCGACATTTCGCTTCGTTGAAGGAGAAGTGAAGGATGTCCTTATCCGGATAGATGACCATTATGTCCCCACGAGACTTCCTAGTCATCGATATGGGAGATGACTACGACCCTCCGATCATCCTAGGAAGACCATTCCCGAACACCACCGAGCTATCATCTATATTGGAAAAGGAGAGATTCATTTCCACTTTCCCACCGAGAAGGTACGCCACTACTTCAACAATAATTATATAATCACCGAGGAGCCCAATAAGAACAGAGCAAGGAGAAGGCAACGACCCATCGCCAACAAGAAGAACATCACTACGATGGATGGGCCGACTATGACGGAGAAGTGTCTAGATATGAAGATCGATACCCGAAGAGAAGAACATTGCGAAGAAGAAGAGGTGCTACCAAAGCGAAGAAAAACAAGTGCTCCAAGAAGCTTCCTCCTCAAGGTCATCCTCTCCAACAAAAAAGGTGTGGAAGGTAAAAGCAAAATCAATCAATTCCTACACACGAGGCGACGTCATCGAGGCGCCACCAATGCGCCCCTTGACAAATGAGCGAACATGACAAGTCCTGTTCGGAGGACTTAAAACCACCGAACGCCGCGCCAAGAGGTAACTTGGTATTTATCGGATTTCCTTTTCAGCATTGCATTGTTTTTACCTTAGCATAGTTATTTTCCTACGTGCATCTAGTTGTATCCTTGTGTTATTATCTCGCATTAGAAAAGAAAATAAAGATGTTGTGCATTTGCATCCGAAAATCGTTAAGCCCCATGTGGATAATCATTCACCGTGGTGGCACAAAAATAATTTCTCAAAGATATTTATCTTTCCCTGTCTGCATTCCTCAAATAATAAAAAGATAAAAATATTTCTTGAGATCCCGTTAGAATAAGTTTAAGTTAGGAAGTTCTAGGCAACCAAGGCTAGAGGTTTTATCACTATCACTTAATTAGTTCCACAAGCTTTGTTGTCTATTTTGAACTTCACGAACATCAAGGATCAAGAAGAGCTAACAGTGCGAAGTACATCCAAATTCCCCCGGAGTACCGCCCGCAACATTCAAGTGTTTGTCTTCAACAAAGAACTATCTACAACACTCCAGAGGACTAGAACGTCTTCATTGCCCGTCGCCAACATCGCGAGACTATGTCAACATCCAGCTTTGGGGAGAGCATCCCTCGTGTACCAAGCTAAGTGTTTCCAACTTATCTATTTATGCCTTGTTAGAGTGTGCTTGTTAAAACAACTAAAAAAGATGCATAACCATAGAAACCCGAAAGATTTCCTTATTTATCTTTTTCTACTTTTGGAGAGCTCTTGCAACTGTCTTGAAAGTAGTCCCCAGAATAAACTCTACATGGAGATGATGAATAGTTGCTCGCCGTAATTCCTTTCAAGTACCTAGTTTTCAACCTTGCACTCTCCCGAGTTTTGAACACAACTTGTTTAGATTTGAGATTTGCTCAACCCGAAACTTGTAGATGGTTGACGGGTATGATATGGGAAAGTTTTGAGCCGTTGTCCATCTTGTTCCTAGAGATACTAGAGTTCGAGAATTTATTTGAAAATATTAAATCCCCGCATGATGAGTTCCTTTATGATGAGAGTTTAAATTCCTAGCACAGCCATATATTCATGCTTACTAGATTAGGAAAACCTATCTATTTATATAGATCATATTGTAGGCATTGAGTGTAGTCTTTATAGGTATTGAGTGTAGTTATGCTGTGGACCCATAAGGAATCAGTCATGCGCTTAAAGTCAATACTATGTGCTCTCCATCCATTGATCTATGCTACTTAAATCCTCGAAGCATGCACCCATTTTATAAATACTACATTCATTCTGTGCTACTTCGTCCTTAGAGGTACCACCTACATATAGATCCATATCCATCACATATTGTGCTATCTTTACCCCGGAGATATACACTTATGCTGCTCCTACCCCGGGTACGCATTTCCCCATATGATGTGTTGTCTCTACCCCGGAGATACGCACCTATGCTGCTCCTACCCCGGGAGTACGCATCCACCCATCCATCCATCCATCCATCCACATATACATACGCCACTTATTTCATTCCATCCGAAAAAGGTTCTACTCCTATCCCGGGAGTGAACATCTAGAAATAATCATTGCCATTCCATTGCCTACATAAAAGCTCCAGTCATTATCATTTTAAGTTATATACTCCCCGTTGCTAAAGTGTTGTTTTCGTAGGATTGGTTGCTTTAAAAGAGAGAGAGAGAGAGAGAGAGAGAGAGAGAGAGAGAGAGAGAGAGAGAGAGAAAGAGTAGCCAAGCCCTTCCTTCAAGAAGTTTCAAAGTTTTCGAATAAAGGGAGTTACGTTATCCCCAAAGGAGCAAGTGTAGAAGTAGATGTTCACCAAGTGATCACCCTCATAATCATTTCCTTATCATCTTCATCCTATCATTCATCCCATTCCCTCATTCACATGCACATATGACTTTATTATTATTTTAGTTCCTTTGGATCCATGGCTTAACCGTGCAATATATGCAAGTGAGTTTTGAGTGTCTTCCCACCTATGAGCTCCACATAAGCCTATTAGAAGTAGGGTGAGAGAGAGAAGGCACTTTCCACTATGCCTTAGTTCCAGAAATACCACATATTCTCGAGAGAAGAGAGAAGGCATACACTACTTGTGCCTTGGAGAGAATCCGAAATACCACAAATGAGAGACCGAAAGATTCATACAAGAAACTCGAGTTTTATTTCAAAACCTTGCAAAAACTCCGGAATAATGGTTGATCAAAGAGCGAGAAACATGGCGCTTGACTTGACCGTTCTATCTTTCAACTACTCAAGACCCAAGTGACGGTTACAAGCCCCATGGTGAAAGGTAATATGAGTAAGTTTTGAGTCAGAATAGTTCACTCTAATCCGGAGGAGAGTTCTTGTTTGAACGCATGTGTACTTGTGAGGAGTGAAAGCATTGTAGCAACTCCTGATCCATCACTGAGTCTATCTTTGCTCAGGGACGAGCAAAAGGTAAGCTTGGGGGAGTTTGTTGACGGTGATTAAGTATCAAATTTATACCGTCAACGCAAAGAAGAGAAAGGACTAAAATAAGTTCACCTATTAGATATAGGGGTTACACTGACAGAATTCCACGAGTTTTGGTGATTGTCTATTTCTGCAGGGGGTTATTAGGAAAGAACCTAATGAAGGCCCACATGTCGGGATTACATAGAGATAAAGACCGAATGGGTAAAAAAGAATACTCTAGAAGACTCGGGAAGGCGACCCCTGGAAGCTGGGCCCCACCTGGCAGCCTCCAGGGGCGGCCGACTCCACCCTAGAGGCGGCCGCCTCTCCACCTCAACCAATGAGGTTGAGTCTCGCGGATTATGCCTCCACCGCCTTTGAGGATGAATAATAATCGTCCGTTTAGGTTGGTTTGATTCGAGGGTCAGGTGAATCCTAGAGGGCTATATATTCGAGCCCCCGACCCCGGAGAAACCCTAATTCATTCTCCATTCATTCATCCGAGAGAATTCGGAGAAGCCGAGCCACCATCTCAATTAGAGCTCCATAGTTTAGTAGCATAGCTACATAGGAATAGATCTAGAGGGAATCAAGCCTAGCTTGGAGTCCGGATCTGTCGGAGTTCTTGGTAATTCCCCTCTACATTCTTGTAATATTCATCATTGTTCGTGATACTATGAATAGTACTTTATTCTATTCTATTATATCGAATTGACTTTGCTCTATTTGATTATGTTCTCAATTATATCGTTCTTAGTCTACTTTGATTATATGTTTAGCATAGTTGGACTAGAATTATGTTTATGCATAGGATCGTATAGCGCTTGCTCATTAGGCCAATGGGTGAGTGATAGATATTGTGTAGGCATGGTGCCTAGACCGTATTTATCTCATTGATTGCACCCTATATTCCGGATCGTGAGGTAGATCGCGGGAGTGATAGTCCCGTTGAGTCCTTTGTAGCCCTTCTCCCGAGTATAGGTCTAGCGAATACCCCTATTACATTGAAGTCATTGCTATGTCTCTAGTCTTCTCTAGTAATATCACTATGCATAGATGTAACATTTTCCCGCCATGATTGCTAAATGTTCTTGCACTAATCATTGTATGCTTTGACTTTATAGTTAGAATAATATAGGATTATACCCTAGATCGTCCTAGTCCATGCTAGTGTTATAAGCTTAGAGTGCTAAGTTGAGATGGTTACTATTATTTTATGTGGCTAAATGCTCTCATTTATCTTATGTCATTTATCATTTATTACTATATTTTATGTGACACTTACTTATCGTCGACGAAATATCGGCGATAGTCCGACTGTGGGTATGCCCCGACCGGTAATGGATTGGCGGAAGGCGCACGAGATTGCGAGCAAGACGTAAACAGGGGAGCAATCACACAAGGTTTACCCAGTTCGGGCCGCTATGAAGCGTAATACCCTACGTCCCGCTCTCTCGTTTCGATTATGATGTGGATGTATGAGTCTCGTGCATTATGCCCGATTCCGTCCTTCCGCATGGGGGTCCTTGCTCTCCTTATATATCACGGGGAGCAAGGTTACAAGTCGGAACTAGCCTATCCGGTACTAAGTTTACATACTTTACAAGTCTAAACTTTCCTATCTCAGCTAGGTCTCGTCCTCCTTGTCGGTCTTCGATATTCTTGCCTTTTAGGGCCGTCCGACCAGCCCGAGCCGATCGGTCTTGAAGCTTGATGGGCCGGCTCCGGCGATAGCATGTCGGCCCAAACTTGGCCGTGAGGGTATATGGAGTTTATACCTCCACAAATAGTCCCCGAGCATCATGGATCTTGAGGGAAAAAACACCGTCTTGCTTGGTTGAGTGAGAAAGGGTGGTCGGACACACGTTCGACATGTGGTCCGAGCAAAGGCTTGGAGGACCGTCTAATGCTTCCGACCACACTTTGCTTACACTTGGTTGACGTTTTCGGTTTTGACCGAAAGATTTATGATGCTCCCGAAAAGAAAAAGAATTTTGAAGGGGTCCCAAATGAGACGTGGGCCCACGTTAGTGTGTGATGCCTGCCATCACATGGTATCTGTCGTGATTGGTCATTGCCTTAGCTTAGTTTTGAAACTAAACTCTTTGTGAAGAGAAAGGATCAGGCCGAGTCATGCAAATGACGTGGGCCCACGTAGTCCCCGAGGTTGCTGTAAGATAGTATATGTTGCGAAGCTCTAAAAGAAAGATCTAGCCCATATCACCTCTCGGTGACGTGGGCCCACGTAGTCCCCGAGCTCGAGATGAGGTGGAACACGTTATGTCGTGGTCTTAAAAAAGAAGACAACTGATCATTATATCGTGCTTTATGTGTTTCCGACCACTCTTTGAGTGAGACCGAGCAGCCAAATTTCATTTGGGCTGGTCGGTTTGAACCATGCCATGACTTTGTCATGATTAAGTTAAGGCAGCTTTGCTACTTAACTCGGTCCCCAAGGCCGAGACCATGGTTTTGAATCTAAACCCATGAAAAATAGCTTTGCTATTTGTGTGCCGAATAACCGGTATCATTGGCGAAAAAATTCCTAGCTCCGCATGTCGGATTGTGTGGGTTGAAATGTTGGCTAACTGCATCGTAACTTTGCTACAAAGTTGGAACGCTTCTTCGAGTTGTTGCTGCAAAGAGAAAATTTGGTATGAGTGATTGTTTTGATGAGGTATGCTTGAATCGTATTGATTTGATATAATCTATGACACGAAGTTGTATCGGGATGTATTGTTTGAGAATGGTTTTTAGTAATCGCCTCTCCTTAGAGTTAATCAATCCGCAGTGTGTGTAGGTGACCTATAGTGAATAGCGCGTTTGCCGAATCACTTAGGGCCCTATTTCCATTGGAGGCGACCGCCGACACCCCCGTGTTGTATAGCGTTGGAGCCGTGAACACGTAGCGGGGTTGATCGGAGACAAAGTGCACGCCGATTGTTTTCTCGTTGGAGGGGTGACGTACTTGACCATTTGTTACAAAGAAAAAAGTGTTTTTAACTTTGTAAATAATTTTTCGAACGTACTTTGAAGTAGTTCGTGTAAAGAAATCTTTTGTGAAAAAAGATTGGTGAGGGTATGTATGTCAGTCGGGAGAGCACTTATCTCGTATTTTGCCGTGAGCCACCGACTTCCCGTTGCGGGCTTTTGATCATGCCTTTTTTTTCCCCGAAAGAATGGTCATAAGGTATATAAAATTCTGTTATGCGTAAGGGTAGGTTATGCTTATTACAAGTTTGGAAGAAAAAATTGCCACAAAGACTCTTCTCTTCCTCATTCAAGAGCCGACCAGGCCTTAGGGATTAGATGATCCTAAACAAACAAGCACGGTGCCGGAATGTTTGGAACCCTTTTCCTTTGGGAGCGACGCCGGCGCACTCGTGTTGTATAGCGTTGAGCCGTGAACACGTAACGAGTGAGACCGTAGACAAGGCATTCCCGATTTGCTTCGTGTTTGAGGAAAGAAATTTGTGCAAACCGGTTTTTTCAAAGTGTGGTTTTTTGAAATGGATGGATAAATAAAATAGAAAATTTGTTTGAGATGTTGGGTACTTATCTTTTGTCCGTCGTGGCATGTCATGGTCGCGTGTGGAGCAAAAAATATTCGCTTGATGATGCAACCGTACATCAGCGACCGGGTTGTCACGTCCAACCGGCGTACGGTTTTTCGTCTTTGGTCAAGTCAATTCTTGCTGATGTGGTGGGTCCATTGTGTCGGTGTCTCAATCGCTCCACTTCCCTGACGTCGTGCGTCAGCGAGCGCACGGGGGGTTCCCGATGCGAGGGGAACGTATAAATGCACGTCGCTTGAGTGGAGCGGTTTTTGTCGCTTTGTGCTCTCGGGAAACGAGAGGGCCGCGGGGGTTTGATTACCCACGATCTCATCGGTTGCCTTCTCGATTCCTCCGAGCCTTTCTATAAATCGGTCCTGCGCTGGGAGTTCTGTACACGCAGCGCATTCTCTGTTCTTGCTCCTCTCCTTCTGCTTCCGCAAACTTAGGGTTTTAGATCCCATACTCGCGCCGCCGCCTCCTAGATGGATCGCCGTCACGGTAAGCGCCCGGCGGGGGAGGAGGAGTCGGTGAACTCCCCTCGGGAGGTGAGGCCGCGGAGGAGGTGAGCTTGGATTGAAGTTTCTCTTGATTAATCTTGAGGTTTTCTTCTTTTGATGTAACCGTAGTTCTTTTGGATGCAATGTAGGTACACGCTCCTGACCATTGGAGGTGCGGCAGGCACCTCCGCTGCCGGCGCCGCTGAGGCAGCAAGGAGGACGGCGGAGGAGCGGCGGGCGGCGCCGGGGGCTATGGCCCCCGAGCAGGTGGCTCCGGTCGTGGAGGCCGGGGCCATTGTTGCTTGCGGTGGAGCAGGTGGCTCCCGTCGTGGCGGCGGCGGCGGCCGAGGAGATGGCGGCGCGGCCGGTGTCTCCACGCCGCGTTCGGCGAGCGCGCCTCGAACTCCCGGCGTCGTGCTCGACCGCCGTCGGGCGGAGCTGGAGCGCGTCAGGGACCTCTACTCAGAGGCCACCAAGCAGCTGGGACAGGCGGAGGCGAATGCCGACCTGTTCCTGAACGCACTCTCCTCCGCCCAGGAGGAGCTGGAGGCGGAGAAGCAGCGGGCCGCCGACTTCGACGCCGAGGCCAACGCCGCCGTCAATGAGGCGGCGGACGAGAGGCTGGCCCGCAAGGTCCAGGTGGACACGCTGCTTCGGTAGCGCGAGGCTGCCGACATCGGGTCGGCGGTGAGTGTCGTTTTCCTTTTTTTCTGTTCATATTCCCTATTTTACTTTGGTGCTTGTTGTTCTAAGTTTTACTCTGTTTTTTGCAGAGCTGACGGAGCAGCTGGAGCAGCTGCAGGAGGCCGCTCATGCGGCGGCGGATGCGGTGAACGCCCAGGGCGGCGATGTCATCGCGCGGCTGGCGGCGATCCCCGGCCAAGTGGCCGCGGTGGCGGTTCATGGCGTTCGCCATGGTGCCTCCGCCGCTTATGCCACCGTCGACGCCATCTCGGGCGTTGATGTCCGTGGCATGGAACTGTCGGTGGCGGCGCATGACGCCATGGAGGGCGGTGCCGTCGAGTTCACCGGGCGGCGGAGGCCGTCGTCGCCGCGACTCCGTCGACTGGTGGTCGGCAAGCTTTTCGGGATGACTAGATTGCTTAGATGCAATCGGTCCCCCGTTTGTAAAAAAATTTTATATTTTTAATGAAAGAAGTGGATCTTTTGAGATGTGTCTTGTGCTGGATTCCTTCGAGATTCCTTTTATTTATCTCTTTATTTTGATCCTATTTTATGACTTTGTCATGTTTATGCCGTAGGACTTTGTTTCGGGACTTGGAATCCTCTCGTTTAGAGAATATCGTAACGCGTCGATCTCGAGGGATGATTTTCCTTTGAATGACAAGAAAAATTCATATGCTCAAGTGTTTGACACGAAGAACTTGATTTCTCATTATAAAATAGTACACATTAGATTGCTTTTTTGTCATTAGAATGACTTACAACGATGTGTACGACGACGCTAACTTAAACCTTGAAAGGGAAATCGTCTAAAAAGAAAACTTGTGCTATAAAAGAGAAGATTTCATCTCTTGTTGTTTCAATTTTCCGGCTCGGCTCGCTTCGCCTTCTTCCAAGTTGTGGACCATGACTGGGTCTTCTTCGGTCTGAGCAAGAGGTCGTCATCGTCCGGGACTTGATCGTCTCGGCGTCGGACGTGGTCGGATATACTTATCCCGTTCCGAGTAGTATTAAGATTGTCCTTTTTTGGAAAAGGCACATCTAAAGGAATCTAAGGAGCTTGAGTTTTTCTCAACCGGCTTCCTTCTTGAACTACTTCGTACCACTCGCCGTTGATAAACATGCCTTCGATGTTTTGCGCCCGGTGATCGAACCGTTCGATGCGCCGAAGGTTAGCCGGGTTTATTGGATTAGGAAATATGTGCTCGGTGTGCGGCGGTATCCTATCCTCGGGAGGAGTTGGACTGGGAGCCTCCAGCTTTGGTTCTCTCGGTCAACGCAAATTATCCAAGAAAGGAGTGATAAAACCATTGCGGTTTGTTTGGACAGATGGAACCGTTCGTCCGGGAGGAGGGCTCCGAGCACGTTTGTGTACGTAGTCGTCCGTATGGGTTGGGTACAACGATGAGGCTCATCCATGTTAGGTGAATCCCTTGTGTCGTCCCTTATGCCAAAGCTGCGGCGATTCTCTCTGGTTGCTGCCATGTGTTTCTGATGTGCTTCTCTCCGTTTTCTTTCTACGTCTTGGTGTCGGTCAGCAAGTGCCCTGGCCCTGTGTGCAGACGCCCTCGTCATTGAGGGAGACTGAATTGATCGTGCTCGTGGCCGTTCTGCTCTTTGCTCCGTTGCACCCGATGTTGCCATGGCGATCAATGTCTCTTGCCGTCGTCTTTCCCTCCGTTGTTCATCACGACGAAGGGCAGCAGCTAGCTCGGTGCGTTCTGCGAACAACCGGGCGTTAGATGTGTTGTTTTGTGGGGATCGTTCTTGCTGCGTTGCCGTAGTAGGTGCAGTTGGCGGGTTCCGACCAGTTCGTCGGATTTCCCGCTGACGTCTCCGCCGTTCGTTGCGACGGGCGTTTCTGCGCTGTACTGTTGACGCGTAACTCCGACTAGGTACATCGTGTCGGGTAGTTTGTGTCGTCTGAGCTGGACTGCTATTGTCCCGTGAGGCTTGTTGTGAAGTCCTCTCTCTCAGATCTTGGATATCGGCGAGGATTCTCTGCCGTATGTTGCTTGGCTGGCTTCTCCGACCACCGCGTATGATGATCGGCCGTGGTCGGAGCTGCCGTGAGTTTCTTCCGCCATCCGGCCGTGTATGGTTGCCACGAGGATTTGTTGGAACGCGTCGTTGTAAATTCACCGGTTGCAAACGTGACCACTCGGGCGTCCAAAAGTGACTCTACGATGGTTGTTCTCGCCTTCGTGTCGATGGATTAGGAATTTGTTGTCGCGCAAGTTGTAGATCGCGCTGACGCGTTGTCGGAGCGACTCGAAGTTGGCATGGGTTTCAATCAACCTCATGTCTTGTTGTTGGATCAAACGGAGTAGATCCGTGTTGCCGACATGCCTCCTTTGGTTGGGACCGGTCGGAGGTGTTGACGCCGTGCCGCCAACTATCAGTGGTGGATTGGTTGGGACTGCAATGGTGGTCACCGGGATGAGTTGGATCTGGTTTGGCGCAGCCACCATTGTTGGTGCCACTGTCGGCGTGATAGCCGGAGGCGTGAGAGTCGTAGTAGCAGTTGCTGAATTGGAAGTCCAGGTGAACGTTCCGAAGTTGAAGGTGAGGCCGGCCGAAAGTCATGGAAGCCGGAAGGAAACCATCTTGATCGACGTGAAATCTCGGTGCGCACCCCCTACCCGGCGCGCCACCGTCGACGAAATATCGGCGATAGTCCGACCAGGGGGTATGCCCCGACCGGTAATGGATTGGCGGAAGGCGCACGAGATTGCGAGCAAGACGTAAACGGGGAGCAATCACACAAGGTTTACCCGTGGTTCGGGCCGCTATGAAGCGTAATACCCTACGTCCCGCTCTCTCGTTTCGATTATGATGTGGATGTATGAGTCCGTGCGTTATGCCCGATTCCGTCCTTCCGGGCATGGGGGTCCTTGCTCTCCTTATATATCACGGGAGCAAGGTTACAAGTCGGAACTAGCCTATCTCGGTACTAAGTTTACATACTTTACAAGTCTAAACTTTCCTATCTCGGCTAGGTCTCGTCCTCCTTGTCGGTCTTCGATATTCTTGCTGTTTTAGGGCCAGTCCGACCAGCCCGAGCCGATCGGTCTTGAAGCTTGATGGGCCGGCACAGCGATAGCATGTCGGCCCAAACTAGGCCGTGAGGGTATATGGAGTTTATACCTCCACACTTACCCCGTATGAGATGATCGATACGAGACAAGGTTAAGCTCTCCATTATCGCATGTGCATTGCTCATCACTCATTATCCAAAGTGCATTCCCTTCCCAAAGTGGTAAAATTATAAATAACGATACCCGGATTACTCCCGGTTAAAATGCTACATCGGTATTATCTCGTGCGCTTGCGGATCCCATATTTATTTCTAGAAGCAGATGCATTTATTAGTACCGGCATTTTTGGCGCCATGTTGGGGATGACAACCTAACACCGAGTGGCGTTAGAAATGTCAACAACCGCCCGATCGCGGTTCCAACATGGCACCAACTATGCAAAAACCGAGCCCAAACTTTAGGGGTCATCTCGCACGGTTTTAATAGACGAGAGAGGACTTTTGTGGTTTTTGCGTTTTTTTCTCGAATACGCAAAAGACTTGCGCATCTTTTCATTAAGAAGGAGAATGCAATGCGACAATGAAGATACCGGGGTGGTAACAATATTTGAAACAAGCTCCGCCACCTCCGGTGAGAAACAACATGAAATAAAATAAAGAAAAACGCGCCACCGCAGCGACTACCCGAAGGCCCAAGAGGGCAAGTAGGGGCACGACTTGACGTCGAAAGAGCTAGTAGGTGCGCCAACGGGGCCTTCGGGAAGGATATGACGCCCGCACGCCAACTCCATTGGACCGTGCATCCATGGGATCTTTCGTTCCCGAGTTGGCTCTGGCAGTGGCGACGAGGAACAGCGGGGACGACGCCTTCAAGAAGGAGATGACAATGACGCCACCGTCGTCAGTACGAGCCCGAAGGTCAGAGGACATGGCTTTCACCAGCGTCGTCCTGGGTTGCCGTTGCCGCCCTCGACGTAGCTTGATGTCTTCGTGGAATCTGCCGCCGGTGCCGAACAATGGGATGGTCGCGGTGGAGGCACGGAATCCGGCGCTAGAGTAACGCCCCGGGTCGGTCGTGGCTCTCCGCAACCGCCGGGCGGCGGGAAACCGGGGACGACCGCCGGGTCACCGTCGAGCACTCTCCCCGAGTGTTAACGGGAGGGCGCCGCCGGGAGACGGCCGGCACGCGCTGCGGGAGCACAGCCCGGTGAAGTGCGTGGGGAGACCGAGGAGGGTCACACAGCCATCCTGCCGCCCACCCCGAAGACGGGGTTGGCCGGAACTGCCGCCAGAGGCCACCAGTCCCCGGCTACGACCCACCACTGCCGCCACGTGGCGCGGGTGGTAGGGGACAAGCGCACATGGCCGCCGCCGCGGATGCTCGTACGCCGGAATTTGCGAACGGGGGCCTCCCGCCGCAGCCGACCCCGGCCGAAGCTCTCCGCCTCAAGGTCGGGGTGCGGCGGGCGCGGGGCGTACGGGCAACACGAACGAGGCTCATCGTGCTCAAGCCCCCAAAGACCATTGCTGAAGGCGAGCCGGGTGGGACGCCCCATGACGCAACCCAACAGCCGCCGCGTCGACCCCCGGGAAGGAGCCGCTGCCGGCGGGAGGCCTCGCCTCCACCACCGGCAACCCGCCGTCGCACGGCGCGCGCGCACGCCCGCCGGCCACCGCAGAGGAGGGGAAGGCCGGACGGCCGCCGCCCGCGACCAGACGCGGCGCGCGGCGGCGAAGCGGCGGCCGGCTGCTCCCGGGCCGAGGTGCCCCGCACCTCCAGGCCGGGGCCCGCAGCACCACCTCCTCGGCCTGAACCCTAGCCGCCGCCGGCACGGCGCGAGCGGCGCGGGGGGGGGAGGCGGCGCGTGGGAGGGGTCCGGGCTGTCGCCCGGACGACCCCGGCGTAGGATCATGCCGGCCGTACGGGGCCGGCCGGTCGCGGCCCGCACCGGCCGGCCGGTCGCCGCCGGTCCCGCGGCCCGGAGGCCGCCGCCGCCCCACCGGCACCCCGGGAGGATCGCCGATGGACGGGGCCGGGCAGCCCGCGCCGCCCCGTCGGCGGCGGAACCCTAGGTTCCGCCCCGGTTTGCCGCCGCCGCCAAACGCCTCGGGGGGCGGATCCGGTGGCGAGGATGCCGGATCCGTCCCGGCGAGGCCCGGGCCAGCCGGCCCGCCGCGCCGACGCGCGGTTCCGGAGGAGGGGGAGGAGGAGGACGGGGTCGCGAGGAGGCGGGGAGGTGCCTCTTTGAGCACCTCCCCCCAGTCCACCGCCGTCGCGAGGGAAGCGGCGACGGCGGCCCGGCCGGGTGAGGAGCGGGAGCGCGGAGGTGCGGCGGCGGGGCCCCGGGTCGCCTCCCCTGGGAGGGAGACGACGCGGGTCGGGAGGGCTTCTCGTGAGCTCTACCGTTCTCGTGATGCTTTGCGTGGTTTTTTCGTTTGGGGAGGAAAATGAAACTTTGACGAAAGATGAGAGAGAAAAGTGAACTTTTTGCTTAAAAGAATCGCCCTTCGGAGTCCATGTCCTCTCGCATCAACATGGAGAACATTTGGCCCAAGGCCGAGCAACCTAGCGCTTGTGGGTTGGGCCTCGGCCCAACAAAGCACAAAGCAACTACGGACCCACGAGGTCCAGTTTCCGACCCAGGACCGTGGTTTTTTATCTTTCAAATTTCAACACCGAACTCCCTGTCATGAAAACCAACGAGAGGAGGCCCGACCCGGGAGCCGGCGGAGAAGTATATCCCCATAAGCTAGCCGAGTTAGGGTTTTTGTGCGACGAAGGAGAGGGTGTGATCTCCTCGATGTACCAAACGATGTATCGTGATCGTCGCTAATGATTTATTAGCGGTCGAGTAAATGAGAAGTCACCGGTTCAAAAAAAGAAAATGTATATCCCCGTGGCCGATGGCGACAACGGCAGCGGGCGACGGTGGGCCGGCGAGGGGAGACGGGTGAAGAAAGACCGAGCTGAGCGGGGAAGAAGAAGCCGACACATTGCATCTCCTCCTATGCTCTATCCATCACGAGCTCCCTCAAGGGCTGGCCCATCATGGAGAAGCTGTTGACCGCGGCGCGGAGGCCGCTAGGCTGTGGTGGTGGTACTTTCGCATTTGCGATACTCCCGACCTCCGTCCGCCTCGTCGTCCCCAGCGGGCTCGCCAAGTAGGCCATATCCGAAACAGCAAGATCGTCACCAAGTTCACTTCCTCATAGGTCTGCCTCCTTCTGGCCTCTCGTACCTGTTGTGGCTGTTCAGTGCTGTTGGTTGTTGTGGTGCCTCATTTTATTTGTCTGTAAGAGGCAGCACAACTGAAATGTGTGAATGAAAATCAATCTCACTTGGATAAATAAATGGATGCTCGGCAGGCAAATCAGCAAAACCAATCGGATGTTTTTTTTCCTGAATTTCTACATCTTCCACTGCTCTAACCCTGACTGCCATACATACATAGTATGTTTGAGCTGGCCTGCTTGGTTGAATTTCTGTGAAAACTTAATTGTTCCTTTGTTCCAGATGGTTATTCACAGTTGTCTTTTGAAATGCGTATGTCCAAATTTCCAAGCCAGTCACTTATTGAAATGATGATGTGGAGTAAAGTGAATGAACAATGATATATACGAACTGTTGTGGACGTTCAAACATTTGCTAATATCTTAAGAAGCTAAATCTCCATGCATTTGTTTTCCCTTTTTCACTCGAAAAAGTACAGTTCCAAAATAGAGAGGAACTTCAATTCTGACAGCATATATATATGTCTTCAGTTATTTCAGGTGGCAACATTTCCTAATCTACCTTCAGTTGTGATCATTGCTCTTGCAAATGTCTGCTGTTGGTGTCTTCTGTAGCTAACAGGGAAAAACGAGGTATGAACCTCTGATGTCGTGCATCTCTCACGATCATTCAGTTCTTGGGATATGTTTTGAACAGAACATGGCAACCTTGAAGGCATAAATCCGCAAATAAAGGAACAAAATTCTTGATCTACTCTTCATAACGACATCCTTTTTTTTTTTTTTTTTTTTTTTTTGAAAGGCTTCGGGGGATCAACCAATCCCCACCTGCAAATTTCATTTTCACAGATACCTGGCAAGGCCGGTTGGTGGAAGAACCACAGTTTTACATCAATACACAATAGAGGGGGTGAGGGTGTAGATTACAGAATCAAAGCAGTACTCCAATTACTAGCTAGGACGTTGTCCTTCTTCGGTATCCTGCAGCTCCAGTCCTGGATCGAGCTCCGGCAGGCAGCAAGGAGGCGGTCGATGCTTGGGGCGACACCGTTGAAGACTACATCATTCCGATGTTTCCATAGTTCCCAGCACAGCAGCAATAGGAGAGGGGACAGCACCTTCTTGTGTATATGTATGGGAGGTCTGGAATTCCACAGCTCGGAGACTTTGGCAATGTCCCAGCCGAGGCGAGTCCAGAAGCTTTTGGCGAAGGAGCATTCAGAGAAGATGTGGTCTGCCGTCTCGTCGGCCAAGCTGCAGATTTCACAAGTTGCGGATGTGAGTATGTTCTTACGTACGAGGGCCGTGCGGCAGTGGATGCGGCTCTTGGTGAGAAGCCACCCGAAGAACTTGACGGGGGGAGCAAAATTCTTCCACATGAAGTTGTAGGCGGCGTAGTCGTGGTCTCCACGCATGGAAGCCTTGTAGATCAGCCCGGAGAGCAGCTTGTGGTTGCCGTCTTCGAAGAAGCAGGAGCGCTCGTCAGGCCCGTCCCGCAAGGTGACCCCCCGGAGGAGGTGCTGGAGGGCGTCGAGCTCGGTCACCGCTTGCGGGGTGAGCCTCTGCCTAAGAGGGCACGGGTGTCGGCACCCACGACGTCGTGCACCGTGACCGCCGCGGCGTCGTAGTGGCTCCACAGAGCGGGGAAGCGATGCCTCCCCACCCAATGGTCGTTCCAGAAGTCCATCAACCGGCCGTCGCCCACCTCCACCTTATAACGACATTCTTTGACTCCACATATAGCGAGATTGTTTAAATACTAATAATGTTGAATGTTCTCAGAGCACTCCCTGTACTTGATCTACTCTTTCTAATGTTTAATGTGAACATGCCAATGCTATGTAGCTTCTCAATTGTCTAGATCTCATAGAACGCCCCTACACCCGATGAGATGTGCAAAATAACTGATTTTGTGTTAAACTGTACCATCGAACAAACTACAGGGAAACAAACAGCTCTCTTATTTGATTTATGTACTGTTCCTTGTATTTCACATAACCAAACTACTTGCATAAATCTAAACTTAAGAAATCCAGATATCTAAGGACATAATAATAGAGTCAAAGCATCATACATATCTGCATTTATTTAATGTTAGTGACCACGTGCAAATATTTTAATGATGGAATAACAGAGTCGAAGTATCATAAACAGCCTGTCCATTTTCAGCTCTACTTATTAACTGTTGTTTGAAAATTACTGCAAAATCTTCCACTGCAAGATGTCTGCTGCATGGAGGTTTCCCTGACAATTACTTATTTGTTGCAGTCACCCTGCTCTGGCAATACGAGAAGTAAGTCTGGGCACCATTTGTGTTCTGAATCTTCAGAATGTGCATGAAGCTATTTTACAGTGCCACAAAATTTGGCATCTGTGGTATAACTTGCTTAGCATTTTATAATTTCTGACATTGGCCTACTGCCATGTCTGTTCATTGCTGTTCTGAACGTCTGCTGTATGGAGGTTTCCCTGACAACATGCATGGGGTGCCACACTGCCACTAGAGAATGGCTACCAATAATGAAGACAATATGATGTTTTCTGAATTTCTATATTTTGCGATGCTCTCAGCTGCGTGCACCCTGATTGCCATATAAACATAGTAAGTCTGAGCTGTAGCCTGCTTCTTTATTGATTAAATTTCAGTGGAAACTCATTGTTTTGGGTGATTATTCTGAACCTGTATTCATTTGAAATACATGTCTATTTTTTCAAGCCAAGCATTTTTCATATTTTCATCCATGATTGATATGAGGATGTGCATTAATGAATAGGTAGAGCACCAGCCATTTTCCTCTAAAATAAAGTGAGGATGGGGATTAAGCAATATGGATGATATGCCCACTTCTGAATAAGTTCAAGCATTTCATATCTTAAGAAGGTAAATTTGCATGGCATTTTACTTTTACACTGTTATGGTAAACATATAGATCCAAAGAGAGACTTCAATCCTGACTGCATGTACGACTTTAGTTGTTTTAGTTGACAACATATCTGAAGTTTCTAATATACCTTCAGTTGTGATTATTGCTCTAGCAAATGTCTGCAAATGGTGTTTTCTCAAGGTAACAGGAGACACGAGGTATGAATCTTTGATGTCGTGCATCTCTTTGAGCAGGATATGGCAAGCCTGAAAACAGAAATTCGTAGAAAGAAATAAAATTCTTGGTTCTACTCTTCACAACGATATACTTTGACGCCACATGTAGCCAAAATATTGTTGAAACAGCATTGTTGAAGGTTCCATCACCAAGTGGAACCATAGAGCTTCATGTAAACATACCAAGCAATATCATCTGATATAGTTGTTGAGATCTCAGAACAGCCACCCATACTCTACAAAATGTCCAAAGATAAAGATAACTGATTTAGAGTTCAACTACACCATTGAGCAAATTACAGGTGAAACGAAATTCCCCGAGTGCCACAGGTTTTCCCGAGTGTCAAATGTCGGGCACTGGGGAAGCCTCTCTTCCCCGAGTGCCTTGGCGGAGTGCACTCGGGAAGAAAAGCACACGGGGAAGACAGATTTCCCGAGTGCCGCGATAGGCACTCCACTCGGGGAAAGAATACACTCGGGAAGCCTCCCTTCCCCGAGTGCAACACTCGGGGAAGATAAACACTCGGGAAGAAATTTGGCAATTGACGTCCCACCTCGCGGCGCCGTTAAAAACTTTCCCCGAGTGTTCTACCCTTGCACTCGGGAAGCCTCTCTTCCTTGAGTGCCAAATCAAGGCGCTCGGAGAAGATTTTTTTTTGTTTTTTGTGCCCCATACTTTTTCTCGAGGCCTTTCAACATCATTTATAACTCCTTATTCAAATTTGGGATAATTTTGACTTTTTTTGGTATATTTTGTTAGTTTCTTTTGTTTCGTTGAATTTTTACGCATACCTCAAATTTGAACTGCAGGTGCATAAAATAATGGAAATTTTGGGTTCAAAAATGATATTCATCATATTTGTTGTATGTTGAGACTTTGTATCCGGAAATCACATGAAATATCGACCATCTTGTTGACGTAACATGACGAACAAGTTGTGGAAAAGTGTATTTAAATTATAAAAAATCCAAACAAAGTCCGAAAATCATGAAACTTGTCTAGGCATCGTGTTATCGCATCTATGGGCTATGGTAAAAATTTGAGAAGGTTTCGAAGAAGTTGCGACGTCGGATGCCCAAAAGCGGACATCTCTACATGTGATTACTTGTTATCACATGTAGAGATGTGTGGGTTTTGGGAATCCGACGTCCCAACTTCATCCAAACCTTCTCAAATTTTTACCATAGCCTATACATGCCATAACATGATGTCCAGACAAGTTTCGTGAATTTCGGACTTCGTTCGGATTTTTTATAATTTAAATACACTTTTCGCGCAAGTTGTTCATCATGTTACGTCAACAAGAAGCTCGATATTTCATGTGATTTCTTGGATATAGTTTCAACATACACCAAATATAATGAATATCATTTTTTGAATCAATAAATTGTATTACTTTATACACCTGCGGTTCAAATGTGAAGTATATAAAAAAATTCAACGAAACAAAAGAAACTAACGAAATATACCAAAAAATTTCAAAATTATCTCAAAATTGAACAAGGAGTTTAAATTAATGTTACAAGGCTTCACAAAAAAAATGGGACAAAAAAACAAAAAAAAAAAATCTTCCCGAGTGCCTTGTCCTAGCACTCGGGGAAGAGCTGCTTCCGAGTGTCAAGCCAGGGCACTCGGGAAGCCAGTGAATTTTTCACAACCCCGCTCAGCCCAGCCCGCTCCCGTGATGCAAATTTAGATGGCCCACTAGACAGCAATAACAAAAAAACCCTATCGGGAGTCACCCCAATCGGACAACACACACATCCATCCACACCCAGCCGCCACACACATCCACGCCTCGCATCTCATCGCCCATTGCTGGCCGCCGCCGCATCTCGGCTGCGCCGCCGGGCTGCGCCGGCGTGCTTCTCGTCCCGTTGCCGTCGCGGACGCCGTCCCCGTGCGCCGTTGCGGCCGCCGTCGCGCGCCGTAGCGGCCGCCGTCCCCGTGCGCCGTTGCGGCCGCCGTCAAGCCGTCGCGGCCGCCGTCCAGGCCGATGTCCCTGCTGCTCGCCGGAGCCGCCGTCCAAGCCGGGCTGCTGAGAGGCCGGTAGGCACCGAGGGGATCTCATTCTGCTGAGAGGAAGGCAGCGGCCTTCGGGGAGGAGTAGCAGCCTGCGGCCCTCGAGCACGTACCGAGGGATCTGTTGATCGAGAGGTCGAACTTGGAAGCAACGACTTTGGTGAGGATCTCATTATACATTTTTTTTTTACTTTCCAAAGTGTGCAGTTGTTAAGTAAAAAAAATGCTTTGCAGTTGTCTCTCTTGATACCCTTGTCCTTTGATTAAGGGCGCCACTGAGTTTTCCCAATTCACCTGTTATTAGGCTGCTACACAAATTCCTGGCCCCAGTTTAGACACCATAAGGCTCCTTAAATGTGATGAACTTGATATATCAGTATGGAACACACTAGCTAATTGACACAACTCATAATAACTTAATAAGGATAGCGAGCAGCAACATATGATGTCAACTAAATGCTATCCTGAAAGCAGCGTATTAAGTTCTTAAAGTTTTCTGTATAGATGATATTTGGAGAACATGACAGTTATTTTTCTACTCAGACGGAGACAGTGAGCATCTTTATTAAGTAGTTGAAATGTTTAATCGCCCCCATTGTTTTCTTCTCAGTTGTATGTGCGGCATTTGTATATTGTTCAGGATGATGTGCTCTGATCAACACGTAGAGAACTAGAGATATTTGGTAAGATTGACTAGTCAAGAAATAAAATTAACTGAACAAAAGGAATTCCCTCGAATGTAATGCAAACTTCAAGTTTACTAAATGCCAATGTGCTGAACTATTCCTGTTGCCGTTTTAATAAACACAATTGCTTCCTCTATTGTGTTCTCCCCATGCTGGCATCTTTCTTTCCAATTACCACAGCACCAAAGCTACTTACACTTTCTTTTACCCAGCCTGTTATGATATTGTAATATTACTTGTTATCTAAAGCAGTAGGGTTATGCTGTTATGCTTGAGAGGTTTTCAGTTACCCAATTAGTGCTAGAATGTTGGGATGCTGGATGTTCCTTGTTCAATACATATATACTGCAATAGGTGTGCGCTTTTGCATCCCATTAGATTATATTGTGTTTTGCATGCATGATTAGAAAAGGACGTGTCCAACAATGGCTCTTTCACTTGTTTTGTAATAGAATCCAGCATCTATTATTTTATTTGTTCAGATGGTTTGAATTATGGTTCTTGCATATGCAGGAAGTGAGATATGCTGCTTCAATAATGCAGTATGCCAAGGCAGTGCCTTTCAAGGACATTCCTGGAGAGAGGTACTACCCAGCCACGGCATTGTATAGTATCAGCTATTTTATTTGAGAATGTGGTTGCTTGGCTAGTAAATTTAACACTGTTTAGTATCAGCTATCTTTCATATGCAGTCCTGTACTACTGTTGTGCTTCCTTTCACACTTGCCATACTTCCTTTCAGCTGTGCTTTTGAACAGAAACCAGTGGACCAGAAGATTTAACTGCCAAATATTGTGCTGAAAGCCAGATAACAAGGCAAGTTCATCACACTTCTGATACTGGACTTGGTTAGCTTTGTCATGCTAAATGCTTCTAATGATGCTACAATCCTATGTAATGAGGTGATACTTTCTGTCATGTGTAATTTCTAATGCTTTGCTGGAAATTGGATACATATATGGCTTGATGTGCCTTTTCATTAAACACACTAGTCTGTGTGTTGCTCTGTGAGACATAATTTCCTAGATGGCTCACTGAATTGGGGATTATTGGCTCAATGAAAATAATGCTAGAACCGTCATTTTGAGTCATGTGTTCTTTGTATTTTTGTTTTGTTTAGCTGAGTCAGTCGAAAATAAAACTACGCACACTTATCAATGCTTATTTTCTGACTGAGGCAACATTCTTGTTTGTATAATTTTTCACAGGGAGTCATTGGATTCAAACATTAAAGCCAATAGATGTTCTAGGCCACTAGTTCTTGTGCAAATACTTTGTAGCATAAGGTGTATCTAAAGTTTGTAATTGATTTGGATGAAAAGTGCGTAATGTGAGATATTATTGAATTGGATGAAACATGTGTAATGTGAGATGGATCTGCAGCCCAATTGGATACATTGCTGCTAGAAATTTTTTTAAAAAATAAAAAACAGGGCTCTTCCCCGAGTGTAAATAGTCCGGCACTCGGGAAAACATGTGGATTCCCCGAGTGCAACTTGTTTGGCACTCGGGAAGAAAATATTCTTCCCGAGTGTTGCACTCGGGGAAGGAGAAAAAAATTCAAACAAACGGCGTCGGCCGTCGCCAACGGCGTCAAATGTTCCCGAGTGCGTGCAAGGCACTCGGGAAATCCTTCCCGAGTGTGAGGTTCATGGCACTCGGGGAATAATTCTTCACCGTTAGAGGAATAGCCGTGAACTCTTCCCGAGTGTTGCACTCGGGGAAGGCTTCCCGAGTGCAAACCCGTCTTCCCGAGTGTTGCGGGCACTCGGGAATCTCGTGCTGCTGTAGTGGTGAGGGTGTAGATTACAGAATCAAAGCAGTACTCCAATTACTAGCTAGGACGTTGTCCTTCTTCGGTATCCTGCAGCTCCGGTCCTGGATCGAGCTCCGGCGGCAGCAAGGAGGCGGTCGATGCTTGGGGCGACACCGTTGAAGACTACATCATTCCGATGTTTCCATAGTTCCCAGCACAGCAGCAGTAGGAGAGGGACAGCACCTTCTTGTGTATATGTATGGGAGGTCTGGAATTCCACAGCTCGGAGACTTTGGCAATGTCCCGCCGAGGCGAGTCCGAAGCTTTTGGCGAAGGAGCATTCGGAGAAGATGTGGTCTGCCGTCTCGTCGGCCAAGCTGCAGATTTCACAAGTTGCGGATGTGAGTATGTTCTTACGTACGAGGGCCGTGCGGCGTGGATGTGGCTCTTGGTGAGAAGCCACCCGAAGAACTTGACGCGGGGAGCAAAATTCTTCCACACGAAGTTGTAGGCGGCGTAGTCGTGGTCTCCACGCATGGAAGCCTTGTAGATCAGCCCGGAGAGCAGCTTGTGGTTGCCGTCTTCGAAGAAGCGGGAGCGCTCGTCGAGCCCGTCCCGCAAGGTGACCCCCGGAGGAGGTGCTGGAGGGCGTCGAGCTCGGTCACCGCTTGCGGGGTGAGCCTCGCCTAAGAGGGCACGGGTGTCGGCACCCACGACGTCGTGCACCGTGACCGCCGCGGCGTCGTAGTGGCTCCACGGAGCGGGGAAGGTGGAGGCGAGCGATGCCTCCCCCACCCAATGGTCGTTCCGGGAAGTCCGTCAACCGGCCGTCGCCCACCTCCACCTTATAACGACATTCTTTGACTCCACATATAGCGAGATTGTTTAAATACTAATAATGTTGAATGTTCTCAGAGCACTCCCTGTACTTGATCTACTCTTTCTAATGTTTAATGTGAACATGCCAATGCTATGTAGCTTCTCAATTGTCTAGATCTCATAGAACGCCCCTACACCCGATGAGATGTGCAAAATAACTGATTTTGTGTTAAACTGTACCATCGAACAAACTACAGGAAACAAACAGCTCTCTTATTTGATTTATGTACTGTTCCTTGTATTTCACATAACCAAACTACTTGCATAAATCTAAACTTAAGAAATCCAGATATCTAAGGACATAATAATAGAGTCAAAGCATCATACATATCTGCATTTATTTAATGTTAGTGACCACGTGCAAATATTTTAATGATGGAATAACAGAGTCGAAGTATCATAAACAGCCTGTCCATTTTCAGCTCTACTTATTAACTGTTGTTTGAAAATTACTGCAAAATCTTCCACTGCAAGATGTCTGCTGCATGGAGGTTTCCCTGACAATTACTTATTTGTTGCAGTCACCCTGCTCTGGCAATACGAGAGGTAAGTCTGGGCACCATTTGTGTTCTGAATCTTCAGAATGTGCATGAAGCTATTTTACAGTGCCACAAAATTTGGCATCTGTGGTATAACTTGCTTAGCATTTTATAATTTCTGACATTGGCCTACTGCCATGTCTGTTCATTGCTGTTCTGAACGTCTGCTGTATGGAGGTTTCCCTGACAACATGCATGGGGTGCCACACTGCCACTAGAGAATGGCTACCAATAATGAAGACAATATGATGTTTTCTGAATTTCTATATTTTGCGATGCTCTCAGCTGCGTGCACCCTGATTGCCATATAAACATAGTAAGTCTGAGCTGTAGCCTGCTTCTTTATTGATTAAATTTCAGTGGAAACTCATTGTTCTGGGTGATTATTCTGAACCTGTATTCATTTGAAATACATGTCTATTTTTTCAAGCCAAGCATTTTTCATATTTTCATCCATGATTGATATGAGGATGTGCATTAATGAATAGGTAGAGCACCAGCCATTTTCCTCTAAAATAAAGTGAGGATGGGGATTAAGCAATATGGATGATATGCCCACTTCTGAATAAGTTCAAGCATTTCATATCTTAAGAAGGTAAATTTGCATGGCATTTTACTTTTACACTGTTATGGTAAACATATAGATCCAAAGAGAGACTTCAATCCTGACTGCATGTACGACTTTAGTTGTTTTAGTTGACAACATATCTGAAGTTTCTAATATACCTTCAGTTGTGATTATTGCTCTAGCAAATGTCTGCAAATGGTGTTTTCTCAAGGTAACAGGAGACACGAGGTATGAATCTTTGATGTCGTGCATCTCTTTGAGCAGGATATGGCAAGCCTGAAAACAGAAATTCGTAGAAAGAAATAAAATTCTTGGTTCTACTCTTCACAACGATATACTTTGACGCCACATGTAGCCAAAATATTGTTGAAACAGCATTGTTGAAGGTTCCATCACCAAGTGGAACCATAGAGCTTCATGTAAACATACCAAGCAATATCATCTGATATAGTTGTTGAGATCTCAGAACAGCCACCCATACTCTACAAAATGTCCAAAGATAAAGATAACTGATTTAGAGTTCAACTACACCATTGAGCAAATTACAGGTGAAACGAAATTCCCGAGTGCCACAGTTTTCCCGAGTGTCAAATGTCGGGCACTCGGGAAGCCTCTCTTCCCGAGTGCCTTGGCGGAGTGCACTCGGGAAGAAAAGCACACGGAAGACAGATTTCCCGAGTGCCGCGATAGGCACTCCACTCGGGGAAAGAATACACTCGGGAAGCCTCCCTTCCCCGAGTGCAACACTCGGGGAAGATAAACACTCGGGAAGAAATTTGGCAATTGACGTCCCACCTCGCCGGCGCCGTTAAAAACTTTCCCCGAGTGTTCTACCCTTGCACTCGGGAAGCCTCTCTTCCTTGAGTGCCAAATCAAGGCGCTCGGAGAAGATTTTTTTTTTTTTTTTGTGCCCCATACTTTTTCTCGAGGCCTTTCAACATCATTTATAACTCCTTATTCAAATTTGGGATAATTTTGACTTTTTTTGGTATATTTTGTTAGTTTCTTTTGTTTCGTTGAATTTTTACGCATACCTCAAATTTGAACTATGGTGCATAAAATAATGGAAATTTTGGGTTCAAAAAATGATATTCATCATATTTGTTGTATGTTGAGACTGTATCCAGAAATCACATGAAATATCGACCATCTTGTTGACGTAACATGACGAACAATTTGTGGAAAAGTGTATTTAAATTATAAAAAATCCAAACAAAGTCCGAAAATCATGAAACTTGTCTAGGCATCGTGTTATCGCATCTATGGGCTATGGTAAAAATTTGAGAAGGTTTGAAGAAGTTGCGACGTCGGATGCCCAAAAGCGGACATCTCTACATGTGATTACTTGTTATCACATGTAGAGATGTGTGGGTTTTGGGAATCCGACGTCCCAACTTCATCCAAACCTTCTCAAATTTTTACCATAGCCTATACATGCCATAACATGATGTCCGGACAAGTTTCGTGAATTTCGGACTTCGTTCGGATTTTTTATAATTTAAATACACTTTTCGCGCAAGTTGTTCATCATGTTACGTCAACAAGAAGCTCGATATTTCATGTGATTTCTTGGATATAGTTTCAACATACACCAAATATAATGAATATCATTTTTTGAATCAATAAATTGTATTACTTTATACACCTGCGGTTCAAATGTGAAGTATATAAAAAAATTCAACGAAACAAAAGAAACTAACGAAATATACCAAAAAATTTCAAAATTATCTCAAAATTGAACAAGGAGTTTAAATTAATGTTACAAGGCTTCACAAAAAAAATGGGACAAAAAAACAAAAAAAAAAAAATCTTCCCGAGTGCCTTGTCCTAGCACTCGGGGAAGAGCTGCTTCCCGAGTGTCAAGCCAGGGCACTCGGGAAGCCGTGAATTTTTCACAACCCCGCTCAGCCCAGCCCGCTCCCGTGATGCAAATTTAGATGGCCCACTAGACAGCAATAACAAAAAAACCCTATCGGGAGTCACCCCAATCGGACAACACACACATCCATCCACACCCGGCCGCCACACACATCCACGCCTCGCATCTCATCGCCCATTGCTGGCCGCCGCCGCATCTCGGCTGCGCCGCCGGGGCTGCGCTGGCGTGCTTCTCGTCCGTTGCCGTCGCGGACGCCGTCCCCGTGCGCCGTTGCGGCCGCCGTCGCGCCGTAGCGGCCGCCGTCCCCGTGCGCCGTTGCGGCCGCCGTCAAGCCGTCGCGGCCGCCGTCCGTGCCGATGTCCCTCGCTGCTCGCCGGAGCCGCCGTCCAAGCCGGGCTGCCGAGAGGCCGGTAGGCACCGAGGGGATCTCATTCTGCTGAGAGGAAGGCAGCGGCCTTCGGGAGGAGTAGCAGCCTGCGGCCCTCGTGCACGTACCGAGGGGATCTGTTGATCGAGAGGTCTCGAACTTGGAAGCAACGACTTTGGTGAGGATCTCATTATACATTTTTTTTTTACTTTCCAAAGTGTGCAGTTGTTAAGTAAAAAAAAATGCTTTGCAGTTGTCTCTCTTGATACCCTTGTCCTTTGATTAAGGGCGCCACTGAGTTTTCCCAATTCACCTGTTATTAGGCTGCTACACAAATTCCTGGCCCCAGTTTAGACACCATAAGGCTCCTTAAATGTGATGAACTTGATATATCAGTATGGAACACACTAGCTAATTGACACAACTCATAATAACTTAATAAGGATAGCGAGCAGCAACATATGATGTCAACTAAATGCTATCCTGAAAGCAGCGTATTAAGTTCTTAAAGTTTTCTGTATAGATGATATTTGGAGAACATGACAGTTATTTTTCTACTCAGACGGAGACAGTGAGCATCTTTATTAAGTAGTTGAAATGTTTAATCGCCCCCATTGTTTTCTTCTCAGTTGTATGTGCGGCATTTGTATATTGTTCAGGATGATGTGCTCTGATCAACACGTAGAGAACTAGAGATATTTGGTAAGATTGACTAGTCAAGAAATAAAATTAACTGAACAAAAGGAATTCCCTCGAATGTAATGCAAACTTCAAGTTTACTAAATGCCAATGTGCTGAACTATTCCTGTTGCCGTTTTAATAAACACAATTGCTTCCTCTATTGTGTTCTCCCCATGCTGGCATCTTTCTTTCCAATTACCACAGCACCAAAGCTACTTACACTTTCTTTTACCCAGCCTGTTATGATATTGTAATATTACTTGTTATCTAAAGCAGTAGGGTTATGCTGTTATGCTTGAGAGGTTTTCAGTTACCCAATTAGTGCTAGAATGTTGGGATGCTGGATGTTCCTTGTTCAATACATATATACTGCAATAGGTGTGCGCTTTTGCATCCCATTAGATTATATTGTGTTTTGCATGCATGATTAGAAAAGGACGTGTCCAACAATGGCTCTTTCACTTGTTTTGTAATAGAATCCAGCATCTATTATTTTATTTGTTCAGATGGTTTGAATTATGGTTCTTGCATATGCAGGAAGTGAGATATGCTGCTTCAATAATGCAGTATGCCAAGGCAGTGCCTTTCAAGGACATTCCTGGAGAGAGGTACTACCCAGCCACGGCATTGTATAGTATCAGCTATTTTATTTGAGAATGTGGTTGCTTGGCTAGTAAATTTAACACTGTTTAGTATCAGCTATCTTTCATATGCAGTCCTGTACTACTGTTGTGCTTCCTTTCACACTTGCCATACTTCCTTTCAGCTGTGCTTTTGAACAGAAACCAGTGGACCAGAAGATTTAACTGCCAAATATTGTGCTGAAAGCCAGATAACAAGGCAAGTTCATCACACTTCTGATACTGGACTTGGTTAGCTTTGTCATGCTAAATGCTTCTAATGATGCTACAATCCTATGTAATGAGGTGATACTTTCTGTCATGTGTAATTTCTAATGCTTTGCTGGAAATTGGATACATATATGGCTTGATGTGCCTTTTCATTAAACACACTAGTCTGTGTGTTGCTCTGTGAGACATAATTTCCTAGATGGCTCACTGAATTGGGGATTATTGGCTCAATGAAAATAATGCTAGAACCGTCATTTTGAGTCATGTGTTCTTTGTATTTTTGTTTTGTTTAGCTGAGTCGTCGAAAATAAAACTACGCACACTTATCAATGCTTATTTTCTGACTGAGGCAACATTCTTGTTTGTATAATTTTTCACAGGGAGTCATTGGATTCAAACATTAAAGCCAATAGATGTTCTAGGCCACTAGTTCTTGTGCAAATACTTTGTAGCATAAGGTGTATCTAAAGTTTGTAATTGATTTGGATGAAAAGTGCGTAATGTGAGATATTATTGAATTGGATGAAACATGTGTAATGTGAGATGGATCTGCAGCCCAATTGGATACATTGCTGCTAGAAATTTTTTTAAAAAATAAAAAACAGGGCTCTTCCCCGAGTGTAAATAGTCCGGCACTCGGGAAAACATGTGGATTCCCCGAGTGCAACTTGTTTGGCACTCGGGGAAGAAAATATTCTTCCCGAGTGTTGCACTCGGGAAGGAGAAAAAAATTCAAACAAACGGCGTCGGCCGTCGCCAACGGCGTCAAATGTTCCCCGAGTGCGTGCAAGGCACTCGGGAAATCCTTCCCGAGTGTGAGGTTCATGGCACTCGGGGAATAATTCTTCACCGTTAGAGGAATAGCCGTGAACTCTTCCCGAGTGTTGCACTCGGGGAAGGCTTCCCGAGTGCAAACCCGTCTTCCCCGTGTGTTGCGGGCACTCGGGAATCTCGTGCCTGCTGTAGTGGTGAGGGTGTAGATTACAGAATCAAAGCAGTACTCCAATTACTAGCTAGGACGTTGTCCTTCTTCGGTATCCTGCAGCTCCGGTCCCGGATCGAGCTCCGGCGAGCAGCAAGGAGGCGGTCGATGCTTGGGGCGACACCGTTGAAGACTACATCATTCCGATGTTTCCATAGTTCCCAGCACAGCAGCAGTAGGAGAGGGGACAGCACCTTCTTGTGTATATGTATGGGAGGTCTGGAATTCCACAGCTCGGAGACTTTGGCAATGTCCCGGCCGAGGCGAGTCCGGAAGCTTTTGGCGAAGGAGCATTCGAGAAGATGTGGTCTGCCGTCTCGTCGGCCAAGCTGCAGATTTCACAAGTTGCGGATGTGAGTATGTTCTTACGTACGAGGGCCGTGCGGCAGTGGATGTGGCTCTTGGTGAGAAGCCACCCGAAGAACTTGACGCGGGGGGGGAGCAAAATTCTTCCACACGAAGTTGTAGGCGGCGTAGTCGTGGTCTCCACGCATGGAAGCCTTGTAGATCAGCCCGGAGAGCAGCTTGTGGTTGCCGTCTTCGAAGAAGCAGGAGCGCTCGTCGGGCCCGTCCCGCAAGGTGACCCCCGGAGGAGGTGCTTGGAGGGCGTCGAGCTCGGTCACCGCTTGCGGGGTGAGCCTCTGCCCTAAGAGGGCACGGGTGTCGGCACCCACGACGTCGTGCACCGTGACCGCCGCGGCGTCGTAGTGGCTCCACGAGCGGGGAAGGTGGAGGCGGCGATGCCTCCCCACCCAATGGTCGTTCCGGAAGTCCGTCAACCGGCCGTCGCCCACCTCCACCTTATAACGACATTCTTTGACTCCACATATAGCGAGATTGTTTAAATACTAATAATGTTGAATGTTCTCAGAGCACTCCCTGTACTTGATCTACTCTTTCTAATGTTTAATGTGAACATGCCAATGCTATGTAGCTTCTCAATTGTCTAGATCTCATAGAACGCCCCTACACCCGATGAGATGTGCAAAATAACTGATTTTGTGTTAAACTGTACCATCGAACAAACTACAGGGAAACAAACAGCTCTCTTATTTGATTTATGTACTGTTCCTTGTATTTCACATAACCAAACTACTTGCATAAATCTAAACTTAAGAAATCCAGATATCTAAGGACATAATAATAGAGTCAAAGCATCATACATATCTGCATTTATTTAATGTTAGTGACCACGTGCAAATATTTTAATGATGGAATAACAGAGTCGAAGTATCATAAACAGCCTGTCCATTTTCAGCTCTACTTATTAACTGTTGTTTGAAAATTACTGCAAAATCTTCCACTGCAAGATGTCTGCTGCATGGAGGTTTCCCTGACAATTACTTATTTGTTGCAGTCACCCTGCTCTGGCAATACGAGAGGTAAGTCTGGGCACCATTTGTGTTCTGAATCTTCAGAATGTGCATGAAGCTATTTTACAGTGCCACAAAATTTGGCATCTGTGGTATAACTTGCTTAGCATTTTATAATTTCTGACATTGGCCTACTGCCATGTCTGTTCATTGCTGTTCTGAACGTCTGCTGTATGGAGGTTTCCCTGACAACATGCATGGGGTGCCACACTGCCACTAGAGAATGGCTACCAATAATGAAGACAATATGATGTTTTCTGAATTTCTATATTTTGCGATGCTCTCAGCTGCGTGCACCCTGATTGCCATATAAACATAGTAAGTCTGAGCTGTAGCCTGCTTCTTTATTGATTAAATTTCAGTGGAAACTCATTGTTCTGGGTGATTATTCTGAACCTGTATTCATTTGAAATACATGTCTATTTTTTCAAGCCAAGCATTTTTCATATTTTCATCCATGATTGATATGAGGATGTGCATTAATGAATAGGTAGAGCACCAGCCATTTTCCTCTAAAATAAAGTGAGGATGGGGATTAAGCAATATGGATGATATGCCCACTTCTGAATAAGTTCAAGCATTTCATATCTTAAGAAGGTAAATTTGCATGGCATTTTACTTTTACACTGTTATGGTAAACATATAGATCCAAAGAGAGACTTCAATCCTGACTGCATGTACGACTTTAGTTGTTTTAGTTGACAACATATCTGAAGTTTCTAATATACCTTCAGTTGTGATTATTGCTCTAGCAAATGTCTGCAAATGGTGTTTTCTCAAGGTAACAGGAGACACGAGGTATGAATCTTTGATGTCGTGCATCTCTTTGAGCAGGATATGGCAAGCCTGAAAACAGAAATTCGTAGAAAGAAATAAAATTCTTGGTTCTACTCTTCACAACGATATACTTTGACGCCACATGTAGCCAAAATATTGTTGAAACAGCATTGTTGAAGGTTCCATCACCAAGTGGAACCATAGAGCTTCATGTAAACATACCAAGCAATATCATCTGATATAGTTGTTGAGATCTCAGAACAGCCACCCATACTCTACAAAATGTCCAAAGATAAAGATAACTGATTTAGAGTTCAACTACACCATTGAGCAAATTACAGGTGAAACGAAATTCCCCGAGTGCCACGGGTTTTCCCGAGTGTCAAATGTCGGGCACTCGGGAAGCCTCTCTTCCCCGAGTGCCTTGGCGGAGTGCACTCGGGGAAGAAAAGCACACGGGGAAGACAGGATTTCCCGAGTGCCGCGATAGGCACTCCACTCGGGGAAAGAATACACTCGGGGAAGCCTCCCTTCCCCGAGTGCAACACTCGGGGAAGATAAACACTCGGGGAAGAAATTTGGCAATTGACGTCCCACCTCGCCGCCGCCGTTAAAAACTTTCCCCGAGTGTTCTACCCTTGCACTCGGGAAGCCTCTCTTCCTTGAGTGCCAAATCAAGGCGCTCGGAGAAGATTTTTTTTTTTTTTTTGTGCCCCATACTTTTTCTCGAGGCCTTTCAACATCATTTATAACTCCTTATTCAAATTTGGGATAATTTTGACTTTTTTTGGTATATTTTGTTAGTTTCTTTTGTTTCGTTGAATTTTTACGCATACCTCAAATTTGAACTACAGGTGCATAAAATAATGGAAATTTTGGGTTCAAAAAATGATATTCATCATATTTGTTGTATGTTGAGATGTATCCGGAAATCACATGAAATATCGACCATCTTGTTGACGTAACATGACGAACAATTTGTGGAAAAGTGTATTTAAATTATAAAAAATCCAAACAAAGTCCGAAAATCATGAAACTTGTCTAGGCATCGTGTTATCGCATCTATGGGCTATGGTAAAAATTTGAGAAGGTTTCGAAGAAGTTGCGACGTCGGATGCCCAAAAGCCAGACATCTCTACATGTGATTACTTGTTATCACATGTAGAGATGTGTGGGTTTTGGGAATCCGACGTCCCAACTTCATCCAAACCTTCTCAAATTTTTACCATAGCCTATACATGCCATAACATGATGTCCGTAAGTTTCGTGAATTTCGGACTTCGTTCGGATTTTTTATAATTTAAATACACTTTTCGCGCAAGTTGTTCATCATGTTACGTCAACAAGAAGCTCGATATTTCATGTGATTTCTTGGATATAGTTTCAACATACACCAAATATAATGAATATCATTTTTTGAATCAATAAATTGTATTACTTTATACACCTGCAGTTCAAATGTGAAGTATATAAAAAAATTCAACGAAACAAAAGAAACTAACGAAATATACCAAAAAATTTCAAAATTATCTCAAAATTGAACAAGGAGTTTAAATTAATGTTACAAGGCTTCACAAAAAAAAATGGGACAAAAAAACAAAAAAAAATCTTCCCCGAGTGCCTTGTCCTAGCACTCGGGGAAGAGCTGCTTCCCGAGTGTCAAGCCGGGGGCACTCGGGAAGCCGGTGAATTTTTCACAACCCCGCTCAGCCCAGCCCGCTCCCGTGATGCAAATTTAGATGGCCCACTAGACAGCAATAACAAAAAAACCCTATCGGGAGTCACCCCAATCGGACAACACACACATCCATCCACACCCAGCCGCCACACACATCCACGCCTCGCATCTCATCGCCCATTGCTGGCCGCCGCCGCATCTCGGCTGCGCCGCCGCGGCTGCGCCGTCGGGGCTGCGCTGGCGTGCTTCTCGTCCGTTGCCGTCGCGGACGCCGTCCCCGTGCGCCGTTGCGGCCGCCGTCGCGCCGTAGCGGCCGCCGTCCCCGTGCGCCGTTGCGGCCGCCGTCAAGCCGTCGCGGCCGCCGTCCAGGCCGATGTCCCTGCTGCTCGCCGGAGCCGCCGTCCAAGCCGGGCTGCTGAGAGGCCGGTAGGCACCGAGGGGATCTCATTCTGCTGAGAGGAAGGCAGCGGCCTTCAGGGAGGAGTAGCAGCCTGCGGCCCTCAGGCACGTACCGAGGGGATCTGTTGATCGAGAGGTCTGAACTTGGAAGCAACGACTTTGGTGAGGATCTCATTATACATTTTTTTTTTTTACTTTCCAAAGTGTGCAGTTGTTAAGTAAAAAAAATGCTTTGCAGTTGTCTCTCTTGATACCCTTGTCCTTTGATTAAGGGCGCCACTGAGTTTTCCCAATTCACCTGTTATTAGGCTGCTACACAAATTCCTGGCCCCAGTTTAGACACCATAAGGCTACTTAAATGTGATGAACTTGATATATCAGTATGGAACACACTAGCTAATTGACACAACTCATAATAACTTAATAAGGATAGCGAGCAGCAACATATGATGTCAACTAAATGCTATCCTGAAAGCAGCGTATTAAGTTCTTAAAGTTTTCTGTATAGATGATATTTGGAGAACATGACAGTTATTTTTCTACTCAGACGGAGACAGTGAGCATCTTTATTAAGTAGTTGAAATGTTTAATCGCCCCCATTGTTTTCTTCTCAGTTGTATGTGCGGCATTTGTATATTGTTCAGGATGATGTGCTCTGATCAACACGTAGAGAACTAGAGATATTTGGTAAGATTGACTAGTCAAGAAATAAAATTAACTGAACAAAAGGAATTCCCTCGAATGTAATGCAAACTTCAAGTTTACTAAATGCCAATGTGCTGAACTATTCCTGTTGCCGTTTTAATAAACACAATTGCTTCCTCTATTGTGTTCTCCCCATGCTGGCATCTTTCTTTCCAATTACCACAGCACCAAAGCTACTTACACTTTCTTTTACCCAGCCTGTTATGATATTGTAATATTACTTGTTATCTAAAGCAGTAGGGTTATGCTGTTATGCTTGAGAGGTTTTCAGTTACCCAATTAGTGCTAGAATGTTGGGATGCTGGATGTTCCTTGTTCAATACATATATACTGCAATAGGTGTGCGCTTTTGCATCCCATTAGATTATATTGTGTTTTGCATGCATGATTAGAAAAGGACGTGTCCAACAATGTCTCTTTCACTTGTTTTGTAATAGAATCCAGCATCTATTATTTTATTTGTTCAGATGGTTTGAATTATGGTTCTTGCATATGCAGGAAGTGAGATATGCTGCTTCAATAATGCAGTATGCCAAGGCAGTGCCTTTCAAGGACATTCCTGGAGAGAGGTACTACCCAGCCACGGCATTGTATAGTATCAGCTATTTTATTTGAGAATGTGGTTGCTTGGCTAGTAAATTTAACACTGTTTAGTATCAGCTATCTTTCATATGCAGTCCTGTACTACTGTTGTGCTTCCTTTCACACTTGCCATACTTCCTTTCAGCTGTGCTTTTGAACAGAAACCAGTGGACCAGAAGATTTAACTGCCAAATATTGTGCTGAAAGCCAGATAACAAGGCAAGTTCATCACACTTCTGATACTGGACTTGGTTAGCTTTGTCATGCTAAATGCTTCTAATGATGCTACAATCCTATGTAATGAGGTGATACTTTCTGTCATGTGTAATTTCTAATGCTTTGCTGGAAATTGGATACATATATGGCTTGATGTGCCTTTTCATTAAACACACTAGTCTGTGTGTTGCTCTGTGAGACATAATTTCCTAGATGGCTCACTGAATTGGGGATTATTGGCTCAATGAAAATAATGCTAGAACCGTCATTTTGAGTCATGTGTTCTTTGTATTTTTGTTTTGTTTAGCTGAGTCAGTCGAAAATAAAACTACGCACACTTATCAATGCTTATTTTCTGACTGAGGCAACATTCTTGTTTGTATAATTTTTCACAGGGAGTCATTGGATTCAAACATTAAAGCCAATAGATGTTCTAGGCCACTAGTTCTTGTGCAAATACTTTGTAGCATAAGGTGTATCTAAAGTTTGTAATTGATTTGGATGAAAAGTGCGTAATGTGAGATATTATTGAATTGGATGAAACATGTGTAATGTGAGATGGATCTGCAGCCCAATTGGATACATTGCTGCTAGAAATTTTTTAAAAAATAAAAAACAGGGCTCTTCCCGAGTGTAAATAGTCCGGCACTCGGGAAAACATGTGGATTCCCGAGTGCAACTTGTTTGGCACTCGGGGAAGAAAATATTCTTCCCCGAGTGTTGCACTCGGGGAAGGAGAAAAAAAATTCAAACAAACGGCGTCGGCCGTCGCCAACGGCGTCAAATGTTCCCCGAGTGCGTGCAAGGCACTCGGGAAATCCTTCCCCGAGTGTGAGGTTCATGGCACTCGGGGAATAATTCTTCACCGTTAGAGGAATAGCCGTGAACTCTTCCCCGAGTGTTGCACTCGGGGAAGGCTTCCCCGAGTGCAAACCCGTCTTCCCCGAGTGTTGCAGGCACTCGGGGAATCTCGTGCCTGCTGTAGTGGTGAGGGTGTAGATTACAGAATCAAAGCAGTACTCCAATTACTAGCTAGGACGTTGTCCTTCTTCGGTATCCTGCAGCTCCAGTCCTGGATCGAGCTCCGGCAGGCAGCAAGGAGGCGGTCGATGCTTGGGGCGACACCGTTGAAGACTACATCATTCCGATGTTTCCATAGTTCCCAGCACAGCAGCAGTAGGAGAGGGGACAGCACCTTCTTGTGTATATGTATGGGAGGTCTGGAATTCCACAGCTCGGAGACTTTGGCAATGTCCCGGCCGAGGCGAGTCCGAAGCTTTTGGCGAAGGAGCATTCGAGAAGATGTGGTCTGCCGTCTCGTCGGCCAAGCTGCAGATTTCACAAGTTGCGGATGTGAGTATGTTCTTACGTACGAGGGCCGTGCGGCGGTGGATGTGGCTCTTGGTGAGAAGCCACCCGAAGAACTTGACGCGGGGGAGCAAAATTCTTCCACACGAAGTTGTAGGCGGCGTAGTCGTGGTCTCCACGCATGGAAGCCTTGTAGATCAGCCCGGAGAGCAGCTTGTGGTTGCCGTCTTCGAAGAAGCGGGAGCGCTCGTCGGGCCCGTCCCGCAAGGTGACCCCCCGGAGGAGGTGCTGGAGGGCGTCGAGCTCGGTCACCGCTTGCGGGGTGAGCCTCTGCCTAAGAGGGCACGGGTGTCGGCACCCACGACGTCGTGCACCGTGACCGCCGCGGCGTCGTAGTGGCTCCACAGAGCGGGGAAGGTGGAGGCGAGCGATGCCTCCCCCACCCAATGGTCGTTCCAGAAGTCCGTCAACCGGCCGTCGCCCACCTCCACCTTATAACGACATTCTTTGACTCCACATATAGCGAGATTGTTTAAATACTAATAATGTTGAATGTTCTCAGAGCACTCCCTGTACTTGATCTACTCTTTCTAATGTTTAATGTGAACATGCCAATGCTATGTAGCTTCTCAATTGTCTAGATCTCATAGAACGCCCCTACACCCGATGAGATGTGCAAAATAACTGATTTTGTGTTAAACTGTACCATCGAACAAACTACAGGGAAACAAACAGCTCTCTTATTTGATTTATGTACTGTTCCTTGTATTTCACATAACCAAACTACTTGCATAAATCTAAACTTAAGAAATCCAGATATCTAAGGACATAATAATAGAGTCAAAGCATCATACATATCTGCATTTATTTAATGTTAGTGACCACGTGCAAATATTTTAATGATGGAATAACAGAGTCGAAGTATCATAAACAGCCTGTCCATTTTCAGCTCTACTTATTAACTGTTGTTTGAAAATTACTGCAAAATCTTCCACTGCAAGATGTCTGCTGCATGGAGGTTTCCCTGACAATTACTTATTTGTTGCAGTCACCCTGCTCTGGCAATACGAGAAGTAAGTCTGGGCACCATTTGTGTTCTGAATCTTCAGAATGTGCATGAAGCTATTTTACAGTGCCACAAAATTTGGCATCTGTGGTATAACTTGCTTAGCATTTTATAATTTCTGACATTGGCCTACTGCCATGTCTGTTCATTGCTGTTCTGAACGTCTGCTGTATGGAGGTTTCCCTGACAACATGCATGGGGTGCCACACTGCCACTAGAGAATGGCTACCAATAATGAAGACAATATGATGTTTTCTGAATTTCTATATTTTGCGATGCTCTCAGCTGCGTGCACCCTGATTGCCATATAAACATAGTAAGTCTGAGCTGTAGCCTGCTTCTTTATTGATTAAATTTCAGTGGAAACTCATTGTTCTGGGTGATTATTCTGAACCTGTATTCATTTGAAATACATGTCTATTTTTTCAAGCCAAGCATTTTTCATATTTTCATCCATGATTGATATGAGGATGTGCATTAATGAATAGGTAGAGCACCAGCCATTTTCCTCTAAAATAAAGTGAGGATGGGGATTAAGCAATATGGATGATATGCCCACTTCTGAATAAGTTCAAGCATTTCATATCTTAAGAAGGTAAATTTGCATGGCATTTTACTTTTACACTGTTATGGTAAACATATAGATCCAAAGAGAGACTTCAATCCTGACTGCATGTACGACTTTAGTTGTTTTAGTTGACAACATATCTGAAGTTTCTAATATACCTTCAGTTGTGATTATTGCTCTAGCAAATGTCTGCAAATGGTGTTTTCTCAAGGTAACAGGAGACACGAGGTATGAATCTTTGATGTCGTGCATCTCTTTGAGCAGGATATGGCAAGCCTGAAAACAGAAATTCGTAGAAAGAAATAAAATTCTTGGTTCTACTCTTCACAACGATATACTTTGACGCCACATGTAGCCAAAATATTGTTGAAACAGCATTGTTGAAGGTTCCATCACCAAGTGGAACCATAGAGCTTCATGTAAACATACCAAGCAATATCATCTGATATAGTTGTTGAGATCTCGAACAGCCACCCATACTCTACAAAATGTCCAAAGATAAAGATAACCGATTTAGAGTTCAACTACACCATTGAGCAAATTACAGGTGAAAAAGTTTCTATTATTGAAGCCACCTTCAATTATTTTATTTATATTATCACCTGCAAACGTATTGCCCATTTTCAGCTCTACTTATTCACTGTTGTTTGAAAATTACTGTAAAGTCGTTCCTGCTTCATCTTCCACCACAAGAGTTACGGCAAACTTGAGGTATGAATCTCGATAGCATGCATCTCATTGACCGCATCTTGTATCGGTGTCCTCTTTCTAGGTTGTTTTTTCGAGCACGATACCCCAAGTGCAACAACATGAATCAAACATTTCTCAATTATGTTCCTTGTATTGCTGTCATAGGTGCCGGTGTGCAGCCACATTGTTGTATCCGCTATCTCCCATATTTTATCCGGAAGAGCATCCTCTCGAAAACTTATGTAGATCCATTGAACCTTTAAACATATCATCTTGTTGGGCTCCTCCCCGTGAAAATCTCGAGCAGCAATATGCCAAGGCTATAAACATCACCAAAAGTTGTGATGGAAGAACCTTCACCATACTCTAGTATTATGCAAAAGATAAATAAAGTTTGATTAGCATGCCATATTTATAGAAGGATTTGGAATAAAGAAAAAAAATCTAAAACATAGAATTTACCGGGAGCAACATAGCCAATGGAGCCTCTTATGCCAATTGTGCTATTGGAATTTTGCAGAATTATACTTTCACTTTCTCGAAATGATTCTAGATATGCCAAAATCTCCAACTTGGGCACTCATGTCTTCTCGCAAGAAGGATGTTGCTTGGTTTGAGATCACGGTGGATGATTGGTGGTCGGCAATGATTTTGAAGATAGTCCAATGCATCCATGATATCAACAGCTATATCTAGCCTTTGTGCAAGGCCGAGTATTGCTCAAAGTGGGCATCCCAGATTCTATATGGAGCCAATGGTTTAAGCTACCATTTGGCATGAACTCAAAAACCAATGCCTTGAAATCCCGACCTTGTTCGTCGATGCTTGAGCAGCATGTGATGATCTTCATGAGACAACGATGGCGCACCCTTCTCAGTGCCTCACATTCGGCTACAAAACTTCTAGTAGAGCCTGATTGTTGAAGATCAAAAACCTTTACAGCTACTACAGTTCCCTCAGCTTGAAAAGCACATTTGTAGACTGTCCCAAAGCTCCCTTTACCAAGCAAATTAGTTTCGAGAATCCATTGGTTCCGTTTGATAAGGCATGATAGGAAACCCTTTCATACTGTTCGTCAACCATTGGTGGTCCAAATGCGCCCTTCGCCTTTGTGTTTGCTTCCTGTAGATCAAGTGATCGAGTGCAACAAAAATAGCTAATATTAAGAGTGCAAAGGTTGTTGGTAGGGCTATTTTAAGATACTTCAGTTTCCCTCTTCTGTTCTTCTTCGAGAATCTGTCTTGCATTGAACTAAATGAAGGTGGGGTATTGCTCCACGAGCTTGTTATTTCCAGTTATTGTTATGTTAGCCAAATTTCTGAAAATCCCACCATTTGGCACTTCCCCTTGCAGGTCATTGAAGGACAAGTCCAGCTTCCACAATGATGTCAAATTCTGCGAACTGTAGGAATTTGTCCCGACAAATTGTTGTGTGCTAGGCTCAATTGTTCAAGACGATGAATACTTCCAATGGCATCGGAATAGAACCAGATAATTCATTCATTGATAGGTTGATTGTAGTTAGAGCCTTGTTTAGATGTTGTGGTATGCTTCCATTAAATAAGTTATTGTCCAACCAAAGTTCTTGCAGCTCTATGCAGTTCCCAATACTTTCGGGTATCTCGCCATTACAAATTTGTTTCCCGAGATAGATTTAGTTGGTTCAGATTATGTAAGCTACCGACTGAGAGGGAAGAGGTCCTGATAGTGAATTGTATGACAAGTCTAAATAATTTAAAGGAAGTTCGAAAATCTCTCTTGGAATCGGACCATTCGAGGTGGTTCCTTGACAAAATAAGGGCAAGTAAACTCTTCAGCTTCCCTATGCTCGGTGGAATTGACCCCTCTAGATTGCTGCTAAATGCATTAAGGATTGTTAAATTTGAGAGATTTCCGATGCATGGAGGTATTTGGCCGAGACAAGTTACTATCGAACGTATAAATTTCAATCAGGTTTCTTATCTTGCGGATGCTATCTGGAATTACTCCGGATATGGAGGTATCACTAGCATCAAGGGCTTGAAGGCCCACTAGATTGCCGATGGCCGAGGGGATGCTTCCCCAAATTCCGTAGCTCTAAAGTCGAGGACCTGCGGGTTTGTTGAGAGATTCACTATGGAGCTTGGTAGCGGTCCAGTGAAATTGGCGTTGTTGTTGATTTGTAATTGTTGGAGCTGGCTGCAGGTTTGACAAAGAAGCAATAAATTCCCATCCCTCCCCATTGTTAACTTGTAGCATGTTGTTGTACAAGTATAGCTTTTGCGAGCTTGTAGTCTCCCGATCATGCGAGGCACATATCCACTAAGCATATTCTCCCCGAGGTGGAGTTCCTGGAGCGATGTGAGGTTAGAGAGTGAAGCGAGGATGGTCCCGGTGAACTGGTTTATATAAAGAAAGAGGATTTGCATTCTGGGGAACCTGCTGCCGATGTCAGTAGGAATGCTACCATTGAGCATGTTCCACTGAATCTGCAACGCTTCCAAGGAAGACAAATTGTAAAGGGATATCGGGGGCTCGCCAGAGAGGTGGTTGAAGCCAAGACTAAGAAACCAGAGGTCCTTGAGGACGCCAATACTATTCGGGATAGTACCCTCGAGCTGGTTGAATGCGAGATCCGGACAACTCAATGATGATAAGTTGGACAACGACACCGGGATCGCTCCCGTGAGGCTGTTGTTATGCAGCCGAGCACCTTGAGCTGCTTGAGCGTGTCACCGAGCTCGGAGGGCATCCTACCGCCGAGCTTGTTAAAATCAAGGATCATCTCTATTAGACGGTGCAAGAGCTCAAGTTGGCGGGGAGCAGGCCAGAGAAAGCATTTTGGCTCAAATCGAGGCTATGGAGGTGGCGCAGACGACCAAGGCTCGCGGGGATGTACCCGCTGAACCTATTGGAGCTCGGGTTGAGAGTCCTCAAGGACGATAAGTTTCCAATGGCAAAGCGAGAGGACGCCGGTGAGATTATGGGACGGAGGCTCAATGCCACCACTCGGCGGTGTGTGCCCCGACACCCGACCCCCTCCCAGCTGCAGTACCCACCGATGGTGCTGCGGTTCCACGAAGCAAGCGGGTCGTTATATCCGCCGCTGATCGCCGCTGCCTTGAAGGCCAGCAGCGAGGCCTCCTCCTTGTCTCCTTCTGCAGCGGCGACGGTGAGTGCCGAGATGGTGACCAAGGAAGATAGCAGGAGTAGCAAGCTCAGGGAGCGCAGAGCCATGTCGGATGCTTTGGTAGTTGGTACGTGGTGAGTGTAAACAACGACTCCTAGGTGTTTGATAAGTAGTATATAGAATGGTCGCTGGCGGTGTTAATCCCGGCTGTAATATATAAAGAGGGAAGACGTTTGGTTGGGTTGCAGAAGGCGAACGAACTTTCAAGAGCGCGGCGATGAGCCAGTGGTTAATGCTGGCTGGTGCCCAGCTGCTCTCAATATATAGTACAACTGCAATGGGTAGGCAGATGTGGGCCAATGGGAAGGAGGTGTTTAGAGGGAGAGGGGAAGGAGGTGTTTAGAGGGAGAGTCTGGCTGAATGGAATGATCTCCATGCTCTGTTACAGAATGCCAAGTTAGAGGATACAGAGCAGGATGAGGTCAGATAGGCGATTGAAAAATCTCAAACCTTCTCTACTAAGTCTTTATATTACTGCTTGGCTCATGGGGGGCTCAAGGGCGGGCTCAATGATTTAATTTGGAAGTAAAATACCTTTAAAGGTGAAAATCTTTCTATGGCTGCGTTTTCACAATAAATTACAAACAGCTACAGCCTTGGTAAAGAGAGGCTGGCATGGGAACCCGCTATGTTGCGTTTGTCAAAAACTAGAAACTGTTAATCATATATTTTGAGTATGTCTTTGCCCAATACATATGGTGCTGTATAAGAGATGCCTGTGGCTTAGAGGGCTTTCCGATATCAATACAGGAGGTGATCTGTGGTTGCCAAGGAAGCTGGGGACCCCTAAACGCTTATGCTTTTCCTTTTTTGCAGGTTTGGCTTGGGCCATCTGGAGGAATAGAAACAAAATGGCCATTGAGAAGAATTTTCCAACTAATTCTGATGCTGTTATTCATGCTGCTGTCAATTTCATGTAGAGTTGGATGGAACTGCACAGTGAGGTCGACAAGGGCAAGATGAAGGGGATGGTGCAGTACTGCAGTGCTTAGGATGGGAAGGAACGAGCAGCTGATAGGCCCTTGTCGTCCACATATTATGGTCATGTGTAATGTAATGTAATAGTTGGGTCCTTGGTCTGACGTATGTTGGTTTCTAGAACTTTACTGTTTGGGTGCTGGCTCTCCAGGGTTAGGAGCTTCTTTTTTTGACCGAAGTAGGAGCTTCTTTTTGGGTCTTTTCAGTTTGAACTGGTATCCCCAAGTTGTAAGGACTACTTCTATGTTGTTGGCTTTCCCAAAAGCTGAGTAAAAATCTCCTTTTAAAAAAAAAAAACTATATAGTACAACTATAGCCACGAGTCCCATGCATGACTGATTGTACCGTGAGGACTGAAGACCGACCAGCAGGGTCCAGAGACGACCGGAAAGACTCTCTCTCTCTCTCTCTTCTTCTTCTTTTTTTTTTTTTTTTTTTTGACAACAGACCGGGAAGACTTGACTCCGCGACGGAAAGACACAGCGCTGCTCTCTTCTAGACTTCTTTCTTTCCCCTCCTGAAAACTCGAAAGAACGTGCGCTCTGCGCCTTTCTAAATGAGCCCATGCCATGGCTAACAGCGAAGTCATCATTGCCTTTCCGCAAAAACGAAACAAAAAAAAAAAAAAAGGAAAGAAAAGAAGAAGCGATGTCATCATTGCATGGACTCCACTCGTTGACTCCAAGTCAATACCGAGTTGGTCAACACACCTGCCAAACGCGGAGCCATGGCTTTGTGTCCTGCCGCGACTCACTATCGCATACTTAGTAGACCACAGTCGTCCTAGACGGTACCTTGTGTGGAAATTTCTTGGCCTGATACTGATTGGTGACCATATAACTTTCCAATTTTTTTATTATTATGCTGACATCTTTTGCGGTGTTTCCTGATGATGGTCACCCTTGATGATGGTCACCCTTGTTTTTTCCATTTGTGATACTAAGGCCTTGTTTAGCCCCAAAATCATCCCAAATTCCACTATGCAAGGGGAAGAGTGCCTAGAGCAACCGGTAAAGTCTCCGAGGGGTGGAGCAGCCGGTCCGGGGATCAAACCCCGGCTCCTCCATATTGGCCTCCAGGAAGGCCGCGCCGGTGGCGCTTTCTAAAAAAAAAAAAAAATCCACTATGCAAAAAGAAGATTCCCGTCACATCAAAATGTTGACACGTGTATGGAGTTTTAAATGTAGATAAAATAAAAAACTAATTACGCAGTTTGGTTGTATTTTGCGAGACGAATCTTTTGAGCCTAATTAATCAATATTTGGACAATATTTCACAAATACAAACGAAATCTTCTACAAGTATAAACTCCTAATTTTGCACTCACCAACTTGGTGGAACTAAACAAGGCCTAAAAGCCAGAGGACCCAGAGTCCCCAATTACATCGACACTGCTATCTTGCGTGGTAGAGACGAGAGGAAGTAGATGGAGGATTGCCCGCCATCCTGGCGCTGGCGTCCTAGCATTTTGCATCGGCCTCACCCTTTTCCTTATGCACACACCAGGTTTTTAATTTCGACGTTGCAAAAGTTTCGGCCACCATCGAATTTACCGAATTTCACAAAATTCAGTTGAAATTTTGCAGATTGTTTTTTGGAGACTAGCACATGTAGTATGTTTTTCTATATAAAAAAGGATCTAAACAAATATTAGTATCATTTATGACTCCACATCTAATGAATAAAAGTATATGCAATATAAACAAGAGAAAATATGAGTCTAGAGTTATATAGCACTTATAGTAGTGTATTATAGAATTTCGGATTTTTCTTCAGCCACCACCGAAATTACCAAAGTTCATGAAATTTTAGTGAAATTTCTCCGAAATTTTGAGCCCTAGTCGTTACCGCTACCTATGTTGTTGTTTCTAGCCGCTGCCATGTCTTCACGACCCTCACCATTCTAACTTCTGAGCCAGGTGCTTGCCGCCTCGGATGACAGCTAAGCTTCTCTTTTTATATTAAGAATTACACAATACAATTTAGATGCCTACAATAGGCACCTCATAGATCTTCATTTTCTCCGGGTCAGTCAGGTGTTTTTTTTTTTGTCAGCAGCTCTAGGTTCCCTCCAAGAACCTCACCCGAAGCAGGCTATGGAAGTTTTTTTTAACATAGAAGTGATCTACATTACTCAAAAACCGAGGCCAAATCGAAGGCCACCAAATCCTGAATACAAACTGGGATACTGTCTCGGATCGAGAGCATTCCAGACCAAGACCAGCGCCTAAAGAAGCTAGACCATGAGCGCGAATTACAAGAGCAAGGATTAAACATAAGAACTATAGACCCTGTTCGCTTGAACTTATCAGCCATGGTACTTTGTTTTTCTCTCACAACAAATCATCGAATAGTATTTTTTAGTCCAACTTTTTAGCCGAAATGGACAAGGCCAAAGTTATAAGCTCAAGTATGAAGGTAAGATGCGGTAGCGTGGGTAATGCCGATACTTACAGCACACAAAGGCACAAAGTTTAGGCACGTAAAATATCGAGGAGCCAACAAAGAACAGGTTCGTGGACCCCGGAACGAATTGAACATTGGTGAAATAAGAGATGTCAAAAAAGAAGGAAGAAGTCCAATTTACGTCCCCCAACTATCGTGGCCATCCGCTTGTTTAACACACTAAATTCTTGAAAACCGTTCACTTTTGCACCATGACAATTTTGAGGGTGGTTTTGATGATGGGGTGTCACGTCGACGAGTTAAATCGGACTATTGAAAGTTAAAGGAGTTAAATCGGACTAAAGATATTTTTTATTAAAAAATCTAAAAATAAAAATTTCAAATAGTTTTTTACATGAAAATATAATGTAATCTAAAACTCTAAACCTTGTTTAATCTTGAAAAATTAGAGAAACTTATTAAGTTTCACAAACTATTCAATTTAATAAGTTTTAGTGCAGTGAAATATGGAACGTAACGTGATAGGAAAATCTAGATGCTAGCATGTGGGTCATGATATTTGTACGAATCAAATCAAAGTAACATGAAAAAGATTGAGGAGCCACAGGCTATTCGACCGGGGGAGACAAATTGAACATTTGCGAAAAAGTTTTTTCAACAGTAGTGACTGCCAAATGGGCCGGTCTTCCTAATGGACCTGGCTGGGCCTTTAATCCACTGGACTACACCCGTCATCCGGCGTTCAGCGTTCTTCCTAACGGCTGCCAGTTGCCAGGCGCAGATCCCTGCCGACCCACCTTCCCCCCGCCACCGCCTGCCGCCTGCCGCCGCCTCTCGAGCTCCACAAGGCCACCACCCACATCATTGAGATGATTGCAAGGACGCCGCCCGCCTCGCCTCCATCACCTCCCGCGACCGCGAGAGCGAGATCCAGACCGGCCTCTCCGCTCGTCTCGTCCTAATCAGGGAAGCTCGTCGCCTCCGAAGCCCCAAGGTACCAGGGCTGCCGACTAATCCACCTCCCCTTGGGCTCGTACTGGTACAGAAATTGCTAGGGTCGGTAGTTGTGACGCTAGCGGTAGCAGCAGCGGCACCAGACATGGGAGGGATAGGTACGCTGATGGTTAATGTGCTGTTTCAGTTACGAAAGGTGATCGTCAGCAATGTCTCTTCGTTGATACTAGTGGTTTCTGTTTACATGATCTGTATGATCGGATTGGGATTTTTTGTCAATTAATTATTGCTACACACGATGATGCATATAATCAATTTCTGAAACAGAATGTTGTGATTACTATTTGCTAATTGCATTGCGTGGTTGGAACTCTGAATTTTCTTGCAGTTATACACTACTTTGGTCTTTGGCAATGCAAAGCTCTTCCATTTCTCTTTGCATTGTTGATTCTGCACTAATTATAGTCACTCTGCCAACCTGGTCCATGTCTCTTTGCATTTGTTGATTCTGCAAATTGTAACGTGGGTTCTTTGTTTATCTCTTGATTCTTGTGCTGATCTGCCTGGAGAGGGCAATTACTTATTTGTTGCAGTTGCACTGCTTTGGTAATGCGAGAAAATAAGTCTGGGGACCATTTGTGTTCTGAATCTTCAGAATGTGTATGAAGCTGTTTTACATTGCCATTGAGTATTTTACAGTGCAACAAATTTTTACATCTGTGGTATAACTTGCTTGGCATTTTATAATTTCCAATATTGGTTTGGGGTGGATCAAGATTGATTGAACACGTGCCCACTAGAGCACCCCGAAAATGACAATGATTACATGGCGGATTACTCCTGCGCACTAAACCTTGTAAAACCTCTTCTACTTAAATACAATGATGAAATCTTTTGCGTATTCGAGAAAAAAAATCTCCGATATTGTCCGATGCCTTGTTTGTTGCAAGTTGCTGATCTGAACGAGTCAGTCTGAGCTGTAGCCTGCTTCTTTATTGATTATAAGTTTCAGTGGAACCTTCATCGTTCTTTTATTCTGGGTGATTATTTAAACCTTTATTCGTTTGAAATGCATGTCTAATTTTTTTTTCATATTTTGATATATGACTAATATGAGGATGCACTTTAATGAACAGGCAGAGCACCCAGCCATTTTCCTCAAAATAATGTGAGGATGTGGAGTAAGTGTATATGGATGATATGCCCACTTCTGTAGAAGTTCAAGCATTTCATATATTAAGAAGGTAAATTTGCATGGCATTTTACTTTTTCCATTTACACTATTATAGATCCAAAAGAGAGAGACTTCAAACCTGACTGCATATACGGCTTTACTTGTTTTAGTCGACAACATATCCTAAATTTCTAATCTACCTTCAGTGATTATTGCTCTAGCAATGTCTGCAATTGGTGTTTTCTCAAGGTAACATGAAACACAAGGTATAAATATTTGATGCCGTGCATCTCTTTGAGCTGGATATGGCAAGCCTGAAAACAGAAATTCATAGAAAGAAATTAAATTCTTGGTTCTACTCTTCACAATGAAATAAAATTCTTGGTTCTACTCCACATGTAGCCAAAATATTGTTGAAACAGCATTATTGAAGGTTTTATCACCAAGTGGAACCATAGAGCATCATGTAAATACCAAGCAATATCACGTGATCCAGTTGTTGAGATCTCGAACAGCACCCCATACTCTACAAAATGTCCAAAGATAAAGATAACCGATTTAGAGTTCAACTACACCATTGAGCCAACTATCACAGGTGAAAAAGTTTCTATTATCTGATTTATATAGCGACTTTTGTATTCACATAACAATCCATTTGCATAAAATCTGATATAAAGAAATGCAGATTTTAAAAAGAGTAGGATAATAGAATTGAAGCCACCTTCAATTATTTATTTTATTTATCACCTGCAAACATATAGCCCATTTTCAACTCTACTTATCCACTGTTGTTTGAAAGTTACTGCAAAATTTTCCTGCTCCATCTTCCACCACAAGAGTCCGGCAAATTTGTGGTATGAATCTCGATAGCATGCATCTCATTGGCTGCATCTTGTATTAGTGTCCTGTCTCTAGGATGCTTTCTTGAGCACGATACCCCAAGAGAAATGACATGAACCAAACATTTCTCAATCATGTTTCTTGTATTGCTGTTATAGGTGTCAATATGCAGCCACATTGTTGTATCGGCTATCTCCTAGATTTTATCCGGAAGAGCATCCTCTGAAAACTTGTGTAGATCCATTGAACCTCTAAACATATCATCTGTTGGGCTCCTCCCTGTAAAAATCTCGAGCAGCAATATGCCAAGGCTATAAACATCACCAAAAGTTGTGATGGAAGAACCTTCACCATACTCTATTATTATGCAAAAGAAAAGGAAGTATTGGTTAGCATGCCATATTTATAAAAGGATTTGGAATAAAGAAAAAAAAAAAAACATAGAATTTACCAGGAGCAACATAGCCAATGGACCCTCTTATGCCAATTGTGCTACTGGAATTTTGTAGAACTATACTTTCACTTTCTCGAAATGATTCTAGATATGCCAAAATCTCCAACTCGGGTGCTCATGTCTTCGCAAGAAGGATGTTGCTTGGTTTGAGATCACAAGGGATGATTGGTGGTCATGGTAGTGATTATGAAGATAGTCCAATGCATCCATGATATCAACAACTATATCTAGCCTTTGTCCAAGGCTGAGAGTATTGTCAAAGTGGGCATTCCGATTCTATATGGAGCCATCGATTCAAGCTACCATTTGGCATGAACTCAAAAACCAATGCCTTGAAATCCCGACCTTGTTCATTGATGCTTGAGCAGCATGTGATGATCTTCATGAGGCAACGGTGGCGCACCCTTCTTAGTGCCTCACATTCGGCTACAAAACTTTTAGTAGAGCCCGATTGTTGAAGGTCAAAAACCTTTACAGCTACAACATCAGTTCCCTCACCTTGAAAAGCACATTTATAGACTGTCCCAAAGCTCCCTTTACCAAGCAAATTAGCTTCTGAGAATCCATTGGTTCCATTTGATAATGCATGATAAGAAACCCTTTCATACTGTTCCTCAACCATTGGTGGTCCAAATGCACCTTTTGCCTTCGTGTTTGCTTCCCGTAGATCAAGTGAACGAGTGCAACAACAATAGCTAATAATAAGAATGCAAAGGTTGTTGCTAGTGCTATTTTAAGATACTTCAATTTCCGTCTTCTCTTGTTTTTCACAGGATCTTTCTTGCATGGAACTAAATGAAGTCTGGGGTATTCCTCCACAAAGCTTGTTATTTCCAAGTGATCGACAGGTTAGCAAAATTTCTGAAAATCCCTTCTTTTGGCACTTCCCCTTGTAGATTGTTGAAGGACAAATCCAACTCCCACAATGATGTTAAATTCTGTAGAACCGCAGGGATTGGTCCCGACAAATTTGTTGTGGGCTAGATACAATTGTTCTAGGCCACGATACTTCCAATGGCATCTAGGAATACTACCAGACAACTCATTCACCGACAAATTGAGTGTAGTTAGAGCCTTGTTTAGATATTGGGGTATGCTTCCGTTAAATAAGTTATTGTCTAACCAAAGTTCTTGCAACACTATGCACTTGCCAATACTTTCAGGTATCTCACCGACAGCTGGTTTCCGATAGAATTAGTTGGTTGAGATTCTTTAAGCTACCGAACCTGGGAGGGAAGAGGTCCTGATAGTGAATTGTATGACAAGTCTAAGTAATAACTTAAAGAAAGTTGAAAAATCTCTCTTGGAATCGAACCGTTCAGGTGGTTCATTGACAAAAAAAGGCCAAGTAAACTCTTCAACTTCCCAATGCTTGGTGGAATTGGCCCCTCTAGATTGCTACTAATGCATAAGGATAGCTAACTTTGAGAGATTTCCGATAGATGGAGGTATTTGGCCGGACAAGTTACTATTGTACAAAAAATTTCAATCAAGTTTCCTAGTTTGCCGATGCTATCTGGAATTACTCCGGATATGGAGACATCATAGCACCAAGGTATTCAAGGCCCACCAGATTGCTGATGGCCGAGGGGATGCTTCCCCAAATCCCAGTATGGCTAAAGTCGAGGAATTGCAGGGTTGTTGAGAGATTCACTATTGAGCTTGGTAGGTGTCCAGTGAAAGCGATGTTTTGATATCTAATATTGTGAGCTGGCTGCAGTTTGACAAAGAAGCAATAAATTCCCACCCCTCCCCATCGTTAGCTTCTAGCATGTTGCTCTAAAAGGTAAGCGTTTGCAGAGCTCGTAGCCTCCCAATAGTGCGACGCACATATCCATTAAACATATTTTGTGAGAGGTCGAGTTGTTGGAGCGATGTGAGGTTGTGGAGTGAAGCAGGGATGGTCTCAGTGAACTGGTTTGTAAAAAGACAGAGGATTCGCATGCTGGGGAACCCGCTACCGATATCACTAGGAATGCTACCACTAAGCATGTTCCACCAATCTGCAACATTTCCAAGGAAGACAAATTGTAAAGGGATATTGGGGGCTCACCGAGAGGTTGTTGAAGGCAAGCCCAAGATACAAGAGGTCCTTGAGGACACCAATGCTATTCGGGATAGTACCCTCGAGTTGGTTGAATGCGAGATCCAGAATAACTCAATGATGAAAAGTTGGACAAAGACACTAGAATCCTTCCGGTGAAGTTGTTGTTCCGCAACCGAGCACCTTGAGCTGCTTCAGCTTGTCACCGAGCTCAAAGGGCATGTTCCCGCTGAGCTTGTTAAAATCAAGGACCATCTCTATTAGATTGTTGCAAGAGCTCAAGTTGGTGGGGAGCGGGCCAGAGAAGGCATTTTGGCTCAAGTCAAGGCTATGGAGGTGGTGCAGACGACCAAGGCTCGCGGGGATGCTCCCGCTGAACCCATTGGAGCTCAGGTTCAGAGTCCTCAAGGATGATAGGTTGCCAATGGCAGGCGAGAGGACTCCAGTGAGCCCTCGGGACGGCAGGCTGAGTGCCACTACTCGCCGGTGCTTGCCTCGGCACCTCACCCCCTCCCAGCTGCAGTACCCACCCGTGGTACTGCGGTTCCACGAAGCAAGCGGGTCGTTGTACCCGCTGCTGATTGCAGCTGCCTTGAAAGCCAGCAGCGTGGCCTCCTCGTCACCTTCTATGGCACTGAGTGTCAAGACGGTGACCAAGGAGGATATTAGCAGCAGCAAGCTCGGCGAGCGCAGCACCATGCCACCCATGTTGGATGTTTTTTTGGTATCTATATGATGTGGTCGACCGACTAATAGTTCGTTGTTTGCTAAGTAGACATTGCTTGATGGTGCTATTTATACTGCAAATCCTGTAATGTTTCTAATGATGCGTCAATGAGCAGGAAATACACCGTCAGTCCATCACTGAATGAGCCTTACCGGTTGCCAGTAGCCACTAAGCAACTTTACATAATATATACTGGGCACTTTGCTCTATCACCTTTAACGTCTCTAATACCCAGTTAAGTGCGTTCTTTTTTGCTGTGTTGGTTCTTGATGATCATAGTCATTAGCACCACCAAACACTTATGCACGGCTGCTCACCGAGTCACCGTGATCATGACGATGGCCTAAATAATCACAATATACAATTGCACGCAACACTGATTACGCTCACCATTAGCGACGACTGAAAGACTTGACTTCTTTTATTGTGTTTGTGCGCCTTTGATGGACCAGAAAAGACTTAGAACATACCGACCGCCTGTTCTTTTTCTCCTTTTGTTTTTCTTGTGTGAGGATTTCCTCAATTTCCTTTAAGTATTGTGGTGGAAACGTCGTCATTCTAGTCATTATTGAGTCGTCGGTAATGGAGCACGACCAGACCACGACCCACACCCACTAACGATGTGCGAAGACCAACGTAGTTGACGCGCAAAAGCGTATCAGTGCGGCCGGTATTGTTATGGCACTTGCATATGCAAAATCATTCTCGTTTCAATAAGGTGACGCAACAGAAAGCATAATATGACAGAGAGAAATTATAAGGAGAGAGATGAGCACGGTTACTAATGCATTAGCAGCGGAATGAAACTCAGCTGGCATTTCCTTCTGAATATCTGAATGCTCGTGGGAACTGACATGAGTCAAATAATCTCAAACATGGTGCTATCTGACAGTAATCGTCGCTGAAAAAAAAAAACATTTGGCCCAAGACCGAGCAAACTACTGTAGTGCCTTTTGTGTTGGGCTTGGGCTCAATAGAGAACAAAGCAAACATGCTTTCGAGTCCAGGACTCCAGCCAGGGCCTTGTTTTGTGTTTCAACCCAACACTGAACTTTCTGTCAATAAAGCCCATCGAGTAGTCCCGGCTCGGGGGCCGCCGGAGAAGCGTATCCGTACATCCTCGTTGGCCGATGGCGACAACGGCGGCGGGCGGCGGTGAGGAAAGAAGAAGCTGACACATTGCATCTCCTCCAACGCTCTGTCCATCACGAGCTCCCTAAATAGCAGGCCCATCATGGAGAAGCTGTTGCTCGCGGCGCCCGGCCTCCGTCCGCCTCGTCGTCCCCAGCGGGCTCGCCAAGCACGCCGTCTCCGAAGCACACCAAGATCGTCACCAAGTTCACCTCCTCTTAGGTCTGCCTACTTTTGGCCTCTGGTACCTGTTGTGGCTGACTAGTTGTTCAGTGCTATTGGTGGTCGTGGTGTCTCAGTTTATTTATGCGTAAGCAGTAGCCAACAGCACAAGTGAAATTTTAGTGCCTTTACTCTTGAAAACTTTTAAAAAATACAATTCTTTACTTAGAATAACTAAAGATTTCTTAAACTAAACCAAATTTATATTTAAAAATATCTTTAAATATATTTACTACAAAAGATACATTTCATAAGTAATCTATTGATATTTATTTGGTATCATGAACATTAATAGTTTTTTGTATAAATTTGATCAAATTCAAAATTATTTGTTTCTCGGCAAGCAAGAACAATATCTTTGGGACATAGGGAGTATTCCGTTCCTCGTTTATAAAAAATATACAATTTCAAGATAGTGCCAAGTTGAATAACTTGACGTTTAAATAAATTTAAATAAAAAATATACAAATATTAATATCATTAGGATATTGGATATTGGATTTGTCACGAGATATATTTGTATATTTGTTTAGAGTCATACATGTTGATAATATTTACATTTAATCAATTTCAAGATAATTTGTTTTTGACTAGCCTAAAATTAATATTTTTTAACAGGAAGTAGTAATTAGCATGCACTTATTCTAGAGCAGATGACGCAACGACGCTCCGGTAAGTGGCATGCAATAAATTCTTAGAAACCCCAGCTTTTTGGACAGCGAATGATATGCCAAACCATACAACATTTTTATATTCCCTTAAATGACAGGATCATATACAAGGTTTTGCATAGTGGTGAGCATATGATATGATAAAATAATATGCAACCAAAGTACCAAACCATCCAGGTCGGCCTTCTTTGTATGGAAGTACCTAGCAGCAAAACTTTTTTTTCGAAATCGTGCTTGGCACGTGTCTCATTAAGGGAAACTAGAAGGTTCGATATATTCCTCCGCTCCCTAGCAGCAAAAACTGCTAGAAGAGCTTCGCATAAAGCAGACGTTCTATCTCCTTTATATTTACAGCCTCCAAGCACATGAGCAAACGAACGCCGCCGCTGTCGGACCATCATCATCATTCATCGAACGCAAAACCCCCACGGTGGTTCTCAGCCAGCGACGTCAACTCGGCTTCCCCCAACCAAAATCTGCGTCGTACTGTCGTCTGCCCAACCAGCTCGAAATATGTAGGTTCGTCGCGGCAAGGTGCCCCTAGGAGGCCGACTATCCTTCTCGGCTATCTCAAAGTAGTCAATCGCGGACCGCACTAGCTCGTCATCCATCTGATCGACGGCGCCCTTGACGCGGCGGCGACAGATCCCAACGCCCCGTCGTGATATCTCGTGTCGGGCCAGTGACGCAAAGCGATCTGCTTCCTGGAAATGGCGAGCACTTGGATGGCAAGAGGTCCCAACGCCAACGGGTCGGAGAAGGCATGCTTAGGGTAGAACGTCAAGAGTGCGTCAGGGTGGACTAAGGATGGCAACGGGTCGGATTCGGATCGGGTGGAGTCTCCGTGCACCCAAACCCAAAACCCGAAGTCAAAACCCGAACCCGAACCCGAAACCGATTCGGGTGGAATTTCATAACCAAACCCAAACCCGCGGGTACCCAAAACCCGAACGGATACCCGAAACCCGAATAAATACCCGAAACCCGCAGAAATATATACACATATATACACATATTCATATATATACACACACATATTCACATATATATACACACATATTCACATATGTATACATATTTCGGATATCCATTGGACACCCACGGGTGAAAAACCAAACCCGAACCCGAACCCGATAGGTTTCGGGTACCCGAACCCGAAAACCGTGGGTGAAAAACTAGCCCCAAACCCGAACCCGCCAGACCCGAAACCCGCGGGTACCCGCCCCGAACCCGACCCGCTGCCATCCTCCGGTGGACTGTGGGCGGGGACCGTGCACGGAGTAGGGTATGGTCATGGCACGGGAGCTCCACAGCGGTAGCGAGGTCGCCATGCTTGGAGAAGGCCGACCATGTCTGGAAGAAGTGGAACGCGCTTGAGGCGTCAACGGCGACGTGGTGGACAGCTGACCCTAACACGACCCCTCCACACTCCAAGAAAGTAACCTGCCATCCTAACATACTAGTAGAAAGGGCGCGCCGCGCGCCCGGGCCGACATTTAGACCGCATGAAATTTTGTTGAAACATAGACAGTACAGGAAGGCAATACAATAATTCAGGTCTCGGCTTCACTGGGTATGGTTCTATATAGAGTCAGGTAATATAGTACAGGTGTGATCTTTAGATATCGTATAGATAATTAACCAAGAGTAAGAGGCAAATATGTACATACATTCATATGTATTGTGTTTCACATTGTAAGAGGCAAACAATAGCATATTGGTATAAATTACATAGTTGTAATGTTCATGACACATGCGGATATAGAATTTCAACTATAGATGGACATCCTCACTTGAAGATTTTGTCCTGACAAAGGGAGATATTGTAGTAGCAGCAGTCGGTGTGAGACTATGCTCCTTATGTAGAAGTTTGTCTCTCGACCTATCGGGATAAAATCCTACGGGTAGGTCGGTCTTCCGAAGGGCACAAGATGTCTTTGACCGGCGATGGAAAACAAGAAAAGGATGCTATCCACAAATATAGAAATTTTTGGATGCACAACTCATAAGCCAAATATGAACTGATCAAAATAAAAGGACTTGGGACTATAACAGATAAATAGGCTAGGATTTGGAAGTGGCAATCCAAGGAGTTATTTTTAGCCTTGTAGTTATGGTCATAATTAATGTAACAATAACAAAAGCTTACCATTCCCGTCAATTTCATCTCGCCTCGAATAAAATCTGCCTTTTCATCTCCATCATCACCATCTTTCTCACCCTCCCCGTGTGGTCATCATCATCGAAGTCGTCACCAAACGGTGTAGCATCTCGAGGAAATTGAAGTTGATAGAAAAAATAGTGTCGGCTATTTACGGGGTAATTGAAAAAGACACAAGGGAGTGATTAATTAAGGCTGCAGCAAACGCCCGGGAAGCAAGATTTACGAACCACTTTTTAAGATATTAGATTAAAATAATACACGAGACCTGAATTTCCTATGCGGTTTCCCTTTGTTCCACAAATCGAAAGCAAAATTTGTAGACCGGAGGTTAGATGTCCTTTTGAGATTATGTACACATATCTTAAAAAATATGTTTCATTAGAAAACATCCATGAACATAGAACAGAATAATTAGTAGCATTATGCCATTATCGAATTGGAGAATCGGTTGATACTTTTTTTTAAAACGAGCTTATCACTCGGCTTTCCGGGAAGCCAAAACGGTAAAAACGTGCATTACAACCTCCGCTGGGGTTACCAGCTTAACCTTGCAAGAAACTCATAAAAAGAAACCGAGTCTATCCAATTACATCCACTGAGCAATAGCCAAATAGTTAAATTTCTATAATGTCTCGTAGACTCTAAGCTCTTGGGAGTAAAATTCCGCATCCAGCTCCGGATCGCCATCTTCACTTGCAGGATGCTTCTTCGGTCCTCCTCCTTAAGCAAGATCGCCCATTGCTGCATAAAAGATGTTGCCATGTACATGACATCACCGGCGATTTTGGAAAATGTTTCTCAATTGCCATTTTATTTCTAACATTCCACAACGCCCAAGCACAGGCTAGCAAAAATTACAATTATCAATCTCCGGTGCATGCGGCCCATTCCCATTAAGCCAAACACCCACCAGCTCATCTATTGATCTTGGAGTTTCGGTAAAATTCCGATCTCCTTAACCACACTCCACATGTACTTTGCTATGTAACAGTTAAACAAAAAGTGGTCAACGGTTTCTACCCCATCTCCCATACAACATGATCTTTCCCCTTCCAACCCCTCTTCTTCAAAGTATCTCGCCACCCGCAACTTGTTATTAAACACTTGCCACGAAAAAATTTTATTTTCTCGTGGTAGTCTTGCTTTCCAAATGTACTTCGCCACCCCGCTTGCAAACCCCCCATCACAAATGAATCGATACAAAGACCTAGTAGTATATTGTCTAGATTTGTCCAACTCCCATACCACCATATCCTTCTCCCTAGATAGAGTAAAAGCATCAAGCTCATTTTTTAGTTCTCCCCATCTCTCAAAATTAGCCATACTAAGAGATCTTCTAAACTGAATAAACCATTCTAAATCTTCACAACAATCGGATACTAGACAGTCGGGGTTGCTAGTTAACACAAACGAGTCATTGTAAGCAATTTTCAAAGGTACGGGTTTCAGCCGGCGCAAATGCCAAAACCTACGAGTTGACCATTCCCCACCTTATAGCTAGCCCCCCAATTGAAAACTTTCTTGACTTTATGCAGCCCCCGCAAAAACGTGAGCTTCCTATGCTTTTTGAGTCAAAGAAAGTGCAATTTTCCATATATTTAGCTTTCAATATTCTATACCATAAAGCATTGGAACCCACTTGTATTTTCCAAATCCATTTAGCAAGTAGACAGTCATTCATAATCCCGGTATTGATAATTCCCATTCCCCCGATCCTTTGGCCGACACACCATTTCAAATTTAGCCATATGATACCTAAACTTATCATTGGCCCCTTGCCACGAAAAATTAGCTCTAATGGTATCCATTTTCTCGTGCACCCTCCCCGTAGATTATAGAAGCCCATACAATAAGTGGGTATACTACTCGGACATGTGTTGGTCAAGATTTGCCTCCCCCGAAGTGATGTTTTTCCCTTTCCGGGGTTCCAGCCTTTTCCTAAGCTTATCACACAAATATGCAAAAGCCCCCACATTAAGATGTTTATCACTTATAGGAATGCCTAGATACTTAAGAGGTAAAGAATCTAGTACACAATTTAATTTGTTAGCCATATTCCACCCCTCTTCCTCGGTAACCCCAAAGGTGTACACACTGCTCTTGTGGTAATTTATTTTAAGCCCGAGACATCCACTCAAAACAATACAAAATCAACCTAAGATTTCGATTGAAGTATCGAGCCATCAATCATTAAGACCGTGTCATCGGCATAATGAATATGTGATACTCCTCCCGAATTAAGTGTTCCACCACCCCCTTGATGTGGCCCTTACTCACGGCTTTATCTACCATTACCGCGAGCATCTCGCCACTAAATCAAATAACAAGGGTGAAAGAGGATCTCCTTGCCTCAAGCCCCTAAAAGTTTTAAAGTAAGGTATTCTCTCCCCATTCACATTCACACATACCGACCCCCTAACGGTTTGCATTACCCAATCAACCCATTTTTTTTGGGAAACCTCTCTTTTGTTCAAAGCACTTGTTCTAAAAAATCCCAACTTACTCGATCATAAGCCTTTTCAAAATCAATTTTCAAGATTAGACCTCTTTCTTTTGTTTTTCTAAGCTCATGCATAACCTCATGGAGAACTACTACTCCTTCTAATATGTTCCTTCCCTAACAAAGCCAGTCCGATTCTCATCAACAATGGATCCAAAGAATAGGGACAAGTCTTTCGATCAATACTGGGTAAACCATTTGAAGTCAACATTGAGTAAGCGAGATTGGTCTTAAATTTTTTATGTTGTTTGCTTCCTTGATTTTAGGGACCAAAGTAATAACACCATAATTGAGACGTTTAATATCTAGCTTACCTCCCGAAATCCTCAAACATCTCTATCACATCCTCTTTTATAAACTCCCGAATTTAGAGAAGAAGACCACACTGAATCCATTTGGCCCAGGAGCCGAATTGGATTTCATTCCCATAATACCATTCCTTATCTCCTTCTCATCAAATTTCCTAATCAACAGTTCTATCTCCCCCTCCTTGACTTTATAACGCTCAGGCCAAAAGTCCACCCCAAACCTCAGGTTAGAAGTATTACTGTGACCAAACAGAGTTTTATAAAAATCAACTATGTGTTTTGCTATATGTTTTTGCCCCTGTATTTCTACTCCTTCATGTTCTAAAAGATGGATCCTCCCTTTCCTTCTTCTCCCATTAGCAAACCGATGAAAGAAGTGTGTGTTAGAGTCCCCCTGAAGTAGCCGGTTTTTGCCGCTCTTTGCTTCCAATGCAACTCTTCCAATTTTATTATATTCTCCAAGTTAGTCTCCAAAACTATCCTCTCTTCCCATTCTTCTCGTTTCCAAAGAACCTCCTTTCACCTCCTCATCTATTTTTTCTATCTCCGAACTATTCTTTCCTTGAATCAACTTGATACTTGAAACCAGGAGGCGTTATATACAGGAAGTAGGTGTAAGAAGGCACAAATCAGGAGGTAATCACACATCCTGGTTTAAAGGCTGATTTCTATGTCAGACCAAAGACCGCCACTCTTGTTAGGCATTATAATCTATGAAAGCACGAAACGAGGGAAGCAAAACTTCAGTTATCGTGAGCAAAGAATGGAAGAGGTAATCTTAGACCTAAAAAAATGGAATCATTTGATGGTTATCGAAGAGATGTTCCATGCTTATCGGAAGTTGCCTACGGTCCTAGAAATATTCCTCCGGCATCTCCGTAGGCATGAATTGATGTGTACACTATGTAGCATTTCAATGTGGATGGTAAATGAAATCCAAGTCCAAAACTGGTGCAATATCACATTAAGTTAAACATTACGATATATTACGGGTACTATAGAGAATGGTGAAGGATAAGTTATGGTACTCTAGAAAATGGTGAAGCTAATATATCAATAAGTCAAGTTGGGCTTGAAGACAAACTCTAATATTATAGTAATATAAATGGATGAGCTGGAGAAGCCTACCTCTTCATAAGAGGATTGTCGTGTATTATCTTTAAAAATGAGAGAAGAGGCACAATCACAAAAAGTGTACTAACAAATGCATTTGATGACATCTAACAATGGCAAGGTTAACACTTTGCGTTTGGTTGCATATCTTGAGTTCTTGACTAAAATAAGGTGTAGGGATTTAGATTAGATTAAAAACATAGTGTAATGGTTTTGAAGGTGACCTTTTAAACCGGAACATACGGTACATGGACATGGCTGTACTCGAAGTTCAAGATGTAGAATTAGTAATAGTTCGGTATTGTTGCGAGAAGCAATGAATCAAATGTTCAAATGGAATATGGAGGCATATGTAAACCTAAAATCGAGACACTCCATGAGATGAACCAAAGAAAAACCTACGAAGCTCGATAATTAACCTTGGCATAGGTGGAATCGAAACATTCGGTGACCACCTGCAGAAACAATAACGAAAAAAATTCTATGTATTATGAGTAAAGGATAGAAATCATTTCAAATCATATCTATAATAGAAATTACCAAATCATTATCGGTATTTCTATTAGTTTGCGGGACACGTGTAGCAGGATTTCGTAGACATCTACATGAGACTATGATTTGTGCATACTATCACATAATTATGGAATGATAACAACGCAGAGTAGATAAAAGATTCCAAATGACAAAGTATGCACGGTACCCTTGATCACATAAATTAAACAATATATAGAAGGTGGGGGGGAGCATCAGCAAGATAAAAGATAACTGAAGTCGAAGGGGTATCGGGAGTTCCAGATGAGAGCACACTTGCATCTATGGGCTCTGTTCCCTATTTTTTTTTTGTTGACCATGTGCGAGTTGTTAATAAGGTAGAAATCAAGAGAACAGAATATATGGAACTAAATACATAAGGCACTAAAATCAATTTCAGTTTCAGAATTCACTAAAACCAAACATGTATGTGATTTTAGATCCCTACGACGGTATTTGGATTTTTTTTGCGAAAAATAATTTAAATTTTTAATTAGGAAATATGAGATGTAAATTTTGAGGCAATACTTTTTCTTCCTGTCTTCATTGCTGAAAGATGAAAGGACAATCCTAACAGAAGATCGGGTAGGAAATGTACCAAAAATTTATTTTAGGCATGTTTAATATTTTAAAATATATGTTGGCACTAAAGGACTGGCAAAAAATTAATACGGAGATCTAGTTACTATATTTCTATTTTCTAACAATCATCCATCAGTCTAACTTTGTAATCATAATTCATGACAGGATGTACCCAAGCAAATCTAAATGCTATCTCACTGAAGTTTGATCTTAGAAAATAAATTACATATCTATCGATAACTCTTTAGAAGATCCATTTCAGACCAAAACCACTCAGTTTTAATTACCATCTATACTGATCCTTATTCCCGACACAGGAAACAAGAACTGGTCTATGTCCATGCACCAAAGGACTAAATGGTATCACTAATCATCAGTTATCTATGAAGGCAACAATACCTCTGACTACACGCCATAAGTATTTTTGGGGATAATAAACAAATAAAAACTATGGACTGAAGTAGGATCAAGGTAGTGTTAAAATCATGACCATATTTGTTATGTTTGTGTGAATCTCTTTAAATAATATCTTACATCGCCTAAAATTGCTTTGGGCTACCAACCTAGAACACACGTTTTTGGAAAACCACATAGTACTAACAATCTCTCTATGGAAAATGGAACCTACAACAAAGGTCATAGACTTCTAAAAAGAGATAACACTTCACCTGGAGCATAGGAGCATGTTCCTGTATGGTTGGAAACAGCAGCACTGTATCTGGCATTTGAAGACACAACAGCAGCAACAACAAAAAATGGTTGAAGCAAATCTAAGCCAAAATAAAGGAAACCGTAGCAGAAAGGGTAGAACATATATATACACTAACCTCCAAATTGTGCTGACCGGTAGGGGCAACGTATATTAGGCGTAGATTTATTAGCTGATGTACCCGGAAGACAGGACCAAAACATATATAAGGAAAAAACAAAAGAGGATAGATCTGTAGCAGATCAAAACAGAGGCACTGCACCCATTGTAACCACCAAACTATGAGTGTGTGGTGAGTAAATACATCATTGGTAATGAGGTGTGCTCAATATAATATAACAGACCAATAAATTATGTGGATTAGTGACAAAGATTGACAATGGAATTATGCTCGTAACAAACACCCAAAATGTAGCAACTAATAAAAACAAAACGACACATGCTTGAAGAGAGTTGATAAGCCATAATGACATTGCCATCACAAAGTCAGTGCAAACAGCAAGAATCATGGAAGAAAGTAATAATCGTAGTTGCACAGTTCCACCGTCTCGGTTTGCAAAAGCCCATCATCCCACGACCGAAACAGTAGAAGAGGGCAGCATAGCCATTGATTGGAGCAATCCAAGGGCCGATAAGAATTTGGGTGGACATGTCCTGGGTGGAAATTCTCGGTAAAACTGTGATTCTATGGAAGCAAGCATACAAGAAAAATAACAAGCATGCGAGAATCGGTGTGCACATGATCCTCATCCACACATGTACCCGGGTCCAACGATGTCAAGGAGAGCAAGCATACGAGAAAAAGATCTTTCCCATTGCCTCGTTTCAAAAAGGAGAGCAAGAAGAGCATGCGAATAGCAAGAGCCATTGGAAAAATCAAATAATAATTTGAAGTTGCACAATTCTATTGTCTCGAGGCTAAAAAAGTTCATCATTGCACAATCCCGAACCTCGAGTGGACAATATGAATAATGAAACAAACTTCGTCATTGGACAACAAAGGAAAATGTAACAATCCTTGGACCTCGAAGCAAGGCAAATGGCCAAATTATAGTAAGGGCATAACAATTTAAAGTAGAAAGAATCTAGAGAATATGAGTAGCCTCGTAAATGAACAAAATGACATCATTTGATCTTTCATAGGCAGGCACAACGGAATGCGTGGGAAATAGCATCATCTCGTAGCAATTCATGTTGTCGGCACATACATGAATCAATGAATATAGAAAGGAATTAGGTATAGTGCGAGGACATGGAACTGCGATGAACATAGCCTAGGGACGTTGCATCAAAAGATCAATAAACGAGATAGCAATGCATATATGTACATGGAAATGCCGTAGGACTTTGAAGATCATCGGTCTATATCCGCATGTTTCATGGGAGTTCATTTTCATCATAGGCTATAAATCATCCAAAACAATTTGGGCGGCATGTAGCCAATTTGGTGGGCGGTGGCAGCAGTCCCCTACCGGCTAAAAGCTAAATTTTTTAGCCACGTGTTGTAGCACTCCCGGACAAAATCATAGGATGTTCGCGGAGGAATTCCCGGGATGGAAGACAAACCAGGGAAACCATCAAAAATAAAAAAGGCACGTGCCCAAACTCAAAGGCGAGAGGAGGCCTCGGTCTCCCCCGACGAAACAATGGGAGGCCAGCTCCTCCACCGGGGCGGCTTAATGAACACGAGCAGCCAGGGGCGCTCGCCAAACAGTGGCCTGCGGCACGCCGCGCGGAGGAAGAGGGAGCGGGATAGAGGAAGAAGATGGCGACGCACCGCCGGATCTGACAAATCGGCCGGACGTCCGCTGTCGCCGGTGAGAAAGAGACAGACTAGGGTTTCATCGAGGGGCCGCAGACCGCCGAGAGGATGCAGCGGGCGGCCGCCACCGCCGAGGCGTAGTTGGCCGGAAGGAGAGGGAGTCCGCCGCCGCGCCGTCGCCGCGCGTCTCAACCATGCCGCGACCACCCGTCCATGGCTCGGTGCCGCATCGAGCCGGAGGGGGAGAGAGAACGGAGGAGGGGCCGCCCGCGTTGCGCCGCCGCGCCGACCGCACTACCCGCCCGCGGTGCACCACATCGGGAGGGAGAGCGAGGGAGTGCCGGGCCGGGCGGCAGC
>JAENPR010001767.1:0-112987 GCA_018135685.1 Themeda triandra | reverse complement strand
AACTGATCAAGTTTCTGCTTCTAACAAAATTGAGAGAGTTGTACAAATGTCAAGAAGTATAAATAGAGGAAACATCGAGTCCATGGATGAGGGAAGGAGAAGACTGTTGGAAAGGACTGCAGCTACTGTACAACCTCTACATAGATCAAGGAGACTGGCCAGGTCTTCTAGGATGTGGATTATTGCTGTATGGGCATTATCAATTGTGGTGTTCTTGTTGGTAATCTCCATGTTTTTCACTGAGCAAAGGAGAGAAACGTTTCGAGATCTAGGGTTTCTAGAACTGTAAAGGCCCATGTCTGAGTGGTCCTTTTTCTGCCGACACCATTTCTGACTATAGAATAGACAATATCCACAAACTGTTTGGTCGTATAATACATAAAAGAAGCTGGGACCGTATAGGCTAATTTCTGTTTTGAGTTATCAGAGTCAGAAGAAGGCAAATGACTTTGAACCTTGTGAAAGCCTCTTCTCTTTTGTCAAAACTTCCCGTAAACTGCTAGCAGGTTTTGGTGCCACTGCTGTTGTATTTGATTTAATAGGTTCTTTCATTAGTGTAAAGTTTCATATATTATTTCTTACCCTTAATTAGTTCTCCCTTGCCGGGAACTTCTTAAATTCTTAAACCGATTATCTGAAGCTAGAAGTTCAGTCCTGTTCGAATTAAAAAAAAAAATAGGATTTCAATCACCTCGATGTATTCCCTTTTTTTTTTTGAGGGAGCTCTGACTTTATTCCATCACTAGAGTAAGAATTACAAACTCCATTAGAAACCACACATGTCTACATATAGATAAATTTACAAAGCTTCTAGCAACTAAATGAGCGTCGACATTTGATCTTCGCCCTTTGAAAACGAACTTTGCTATTGTGAAACTCCCTCTTCTATCATTGATCTCCTGACTATGGGTCCATACCTGCCGAACCCCTTGCCCATGAAGCTCCTTACCGCGTTGGACCTCGATGTATTCTAAATGCTTTGACAAGAGTCACACGCTTCATACTTATGGAGTACAAGCCCAAAGCCTTTTTTAGCAATATTAAAAGCCTTTTTCTAATAGTACAACTAGGTGGATTTCCGCGCATTGTGTATGGAGGAGTGTATTCTCCGGTTGCATGAATTTTCTTGTGTTGTGTATGAGAAAATTTATGTATGATTGAAGTGTGTTCACATTGAATTTAATGATGTCTCTTTGGTTTTTTTTTTTTTTTTGCATGCTAGTGGAAATTGAATGGTGGATGCATGGGTAGGAGTGGATGATGACATAAGCGAATGATGTGGCGCAAGGAAAAGCTAGAGAAATAGCCTAGTAGGTATTTTATAGGAGTTTAGGATCAGTGAACATCTCAGAAACTGCTTGGCTACATCTCAGAAAACCGATTAAAGCCTTTTTTATAAAAAGTTAAAAGGAAAATTAATAGTACACGCCTTGGACCAAGTAGCATCATCCAAGCCCATTAAAGCCCAACTCGTTATGTGAGCCCACTTGTATAGAGCACTAGCAGGATCCCGTGCGTTGCACGGTTTTTTTTTTTTGGTTGACGGGTCGTAATTATCAACGGGTTCTACTGTTTGGAAATGGGTGGCCTTTTTTTTGGGTACGTGAGTATAAATAATGGTAGCTAGCTAAATCGTTATTTATGAAATACATTAGTGTTTTTTGTTCGTGTTTCTTTAGAAGTGATTATCTGCAGGTGATTGTATGTGGTGTCCATGAATTGTTCATCTTGTTGTTTACATATTTGGAGTCGTATAATATCAACCGTGAACTCCTTCTTTAATTAATTTATTAGTTGAGCATGGAATAATAATTTGTTGAAATATTCCTATTTTTTTGTCAATTTTTTTGTAGAGGTCATCAACCTCACAAAGCATGCACAAAGCAAATTTTATAATTCTAGGATCAATGCTTTAATGTTTAGGAATCGTGGAAGTTTCATTTATTAACTAAAAGAGGTTGTTCTAAATGATTCAAAATTTATTTATTTTCGAAGTTTCATACTTTTCTATACATAGAGTGCATCGTGGAGAGTCTTCTGAAAAGTTTTCATGATTTTAGGGGGTTTGGTTATTTTTATACATCATGGAGAGTCTTCTAAAAAGTTTCCATGATTTTAGGAGGCTTGATTATTTTTGCATGAAGTAAACAAAATCAGCATATTATATGGTTTAATAAGATACAAAAAAGGAGAAGACCGTTTGGGCGAATGCCCAAGCTCGGCGGCCCGTACACGGAGCGCAATGTGCGGAGCCGGCCCGGTGACTCGCTGCGGACGGCGGGTCCTATTTCGAAAGGTCGAGGGTTTTGTTGCAAGTTTTTCGTGAGAGGAGGATGGATGGCGGGTCTATTTTGCTAAAATCCGAGGGGTTTTTTAAAAGACCGAGACTCGGCCGATCTGGCCGTCCGTGCGGCCGATCGGACGTCGACAAATGCGGGCGACGTGGCCTCTTCTCGGGAGCGAGAAAATGTGTCGGCTTATAAGGTTAAGGTATAGATTCCTTACATTCGTATTTTATCGATAAATTTAGGAAATTTATAACTCACCCATCCTAACTCCGAATCACGTAGTTCTTGCACAAAAAATCTTCTAAAATAAAATCCCACATATTCAAATCCTTTTTCCTAATTTTCTACCCTTTTTCGTCATCCAAAAAACAAGAACAGTTCTTAATTTTGATCGGACAGTTCAAACCGCTCCACGGGTCGCTTTCACAAGCACTGTTCACATACTGTTCATCAGTCGACCACTGTCCATCCAGGAAATTGCTACGGGCACAGAAGAAACGTACCAAAAAGATAAAAATAAGCTCTTTTTCTTTTCAGCAAATTTTCAAAAAAAAAACTAGAAACACTCTAGAAGCTACCCAAATATTTTCCACCCCCTCTTCATCATCGAAAAAATCCAAAACAATTTTAAAATTTCTCACATTCGTATTTTATCGATAAATTTAGGAAATTTATAACTCACCCATCCTAACTCCGAATCACGTAGTTCTTGCACAAAAAAAATCTTCTAAAATAAAACCCTACATATTCAAATCCTTTTTCCTAATTTTCCACCCTTTTTCATCATCCAAAAAACAAAAACAATTCTTAATTTCCTCTCATTCACATTTTGTCGACAAATTTAAAAAGTTCATATCTCATCCAATCTAACTCTTAGATTGCTTCTACTAAGACAGCACAATGCCATCTCATTTAAACCAGGAATTATGATGTGCTGGTTGAGACATTTTTGCCAATTTAGTTGTATCAAGGTTGCCTTCCATGTATCACTTGCAATATGTCTCTAGGAACTGTGATACAAATACATTCAGATACTTATACTCCTATAGTACCATTCAAAAGGTAATTTATGTCATATAGTTCTTACTCTTATTACTTTTTGGGCTGTTAGTAAATTATCTTAGAGTAGTGTAGGATATTTGCTACGATGGCATAGAAAGTACCGCTATTCTCTGTTCCAGAGTTCTAAAGATCGACCCAAATTTTCTCTGTTCCAGAGTTCTAAAGATCGACCCAAATTTTCTCTGTTCCAGAGTTCTAAAGATCGACCCAAATTTTATGTGTGTGGTTAGCAGACCATGCCCTTTTCTCTGGTATAGCGAACTGTAGCTTTTCTTTCACCTTGAGCAGTGTGTTCATTTGCAGTACTATACTCTACTTTTCTTCTATAGTTTTTTTTTTTTTTTTTTTTTTTTTTAACATGCATGAGGAGATACGTATATTTGTGTTAAGAATAATGAAAACAAGTGTGATTGTATCTTTAGATTTAAAGAAAGTTGATTTTAGCATTTTGCCTTTTGGTTTATACTAAACTAAATGGCTCAGCATTATTCTGCTTTAGTGTTGCATTAAGAGGTCAAATATTTTCTCCTATTCCATACTCTAGATTATAATAGTTGTTGATTTAGTTGGAAGCGATGTCTGTCCATGCTATGCAATCGATTTGTCAGCTTTCTGCTTAGCAATCATAAACCATTGCAGATATGTAAAGGTAATAACCAAGGTGTTGCTAGCCACTTCTGGAGCAATTCATCAATGATCCTTCAACAAGTGTAGAACCTAGATGGGGAGTGTTGTGCTGCTCGCCAGAAAGATCCAGTTACAAATGAGTTAAGGGTGGAGCATTGCCAACACCCACCTTCTAATTTTTGTAATTCTAACTGGAAATGCACTATATGATTTTTCCTACATATCGGCTTAGTATGTGTTTATCTACAGCAGTTGTTTTGGCATTGTAGAAAGTTTTACATCGGAGATTCTCAATATCTGGTTTGCGACGCAATGCTCAGATGTGAAACCCCTATGCGTTTTACTGTCTACACATTTGAACAGTGTGGTTTCGAGATATACCAGTTGAACTCTTTCCATTGATGTAGGTCATTATGAGCAATATTATCTTGTAGTGCCAATCTAAATAAACATAAACAATACATCACTACCACAGATTCAATGATCACTGCACCTATATCACTGCCGGAAGCTATGGAACCGGCAGTGATAAGCGTTCTACAGATGCAAAATCTGACAAATAATTGAGCGCCTGGAGATCCGGCACTTGAAGGTCCATATCCCAAGCCGGTCGGTGTTACCAACTCGGCGGTGAAGGTATCGTCGGTGCGGTTGGTAATACAAACCGGCACGGATATGGCGTTTCTAGTGCCGGCTTGTGTTACCACCCGACATGGTGCTAGTATCGTGCCGGTTCGTATTAAAACCCGGCACGATATTATACAGTATATATACTTTCCTACTCCTTTGGTCGAACAGCACACAGCCGGGAGGGCTGGCGATTTGCTCCTGTCCTCCATTGTTGCGGTTCTTTGGAATCCGTGAAAAATAGAGTAGTCGACAATGGGCATGATCTTCTTGCATTAAGGTACGTAGCAACTAGTAATGCATGAACTCCATTGATTTTGTTGCCTAATTTCCATGGCAACAATGCTTCATGCTGATTATGGATTGTTCCTGCCATTGTAGCCAGGGAGGGCTCACGATTTGCTCCTGTCCTCCATTGTTGCGGTCGCTGGAATCCGTGAAAAACAGAGGAGTTTGACAATGGGCATGATCTCCTTACATTAAGGTATGTAGCAACTAGCAATGCATGAACTCCATTGATTTTGTTGCCTAATTAATTTCCATGGCAACAATGCTATCATGATGATTATGGATTGTTCCTGCCAATGTAGCCGGGGAGAGGCTCGCGATTTGCTCTAGCCCTCCATTGTTGCGGTCGCTCTTCGCGGTGAAACTCTAGGATTTTGACATTTGGGCATGATCTTCTTACTTTAAGGTTTGTACACGTAGCAACACATGAACTCCATTGATTTTGTTGCTTAATTACCATTGCTATGATGGCTACATTGCTTCTTATGGTGATTATGGATTGTCGTTTCTCCATTGTAGGCAAGCCATCTCCGGTTAGATTTTGTGGAAGACATCTAAGCAAAGTCCCGTGAAATGATTTTCCTTGAGGTCGGTTTGTATGGACAAATATATGTTCTTTTACAATCTTGATTGATGACCAATATATTGTATGAACTAGTTTGTATGTGGATCGACGGTCTGAATATTATTTTTGAACAGGCATGGATCGAGAGTGGATGTACGGTGTGCCCCGATCGGATGACGGTTATCCGGATGGCCTCCGAGACTTTCTCAAAAACGCCCAAGCCAATCCTATGGATGGAATGATATTCTGCCGTGTGCAGATTGCATGAATGGGGTGACATTTATGAATGTTAAGCACATACGGACACACTTGATTCGCAGAGGTTTCATGCCAAACTATACGATTTGGTCTAAGCATAGGAGGTTGATCACAATGTGGCGTCAGAAATCATTGATGATGTGCCCATGCCAGACGTAGCCGTGGAACCGGTTGTTAGGAACGAGCAAATCATTAATGACGTGTGACGAATACATTAGCTGACGACACGGTTCATGACGATGGGCTTTCTCAGATGCTCCAAGACGCAGATCACGAATTTCTTAATGCCAAACTCGAAGAGGAAGCTGGATCTCATGAAAAAAGATGCCAAAACACGACATTTGCATGAACACCGTGAGCTGAGCAACCGGAAGCCAACATCATGCTATTAGAGTACAAATCCTCTAACGGGGTGAGCGATCGGGGGTTCGATGACTTGCTAAATATAATAAGAAAATTCATCCCAGAAAAAAAATGAGTTGGCAGAGAATACATACATGGCCAAGAAAATGGTCTGCCCCATCGGTCTAGAGGTTGAAAAATTCCACGCATGTTACTACGATTGCATATTGTACCGTGGAAAGAAATATGAAACGTTGGATAAGTGTCCCGTGTGCAAAACTCCACGGTACAAAGATGGGCCGTCAACTGAGGGTAGCAAGACCAGAGGAGGACCCAGAAAAGTCGTTTGTTATTTCCCTATAGCTCCACGGATACGTAGGTTGTTTACATGTGAAAAGTCCGCCAAGCTGTTGCGCTGGCATGGCGAAGAGCGCAAGAAGGATGCAATGTCGAGGCACCCCGCCGATGGAACGGATTGGAGAACGGTCAGTACTATGTGCTACGACAAAGTTGGTAAAGATGTAAGACACCTGTCGGACTTTGAGCAGTTGACAGATGGGATGAATCCTTTTGACCAGATCAGAAGCAAACATAGCACCTGGCCAGTGACGCTCGTTATATACAACCTTCCTCCGTGGCTGTGTATGAAGAGGTCATACATCCAAATGCCATTGCTGATCCAAGGGCCAAAACAGCCTGGGAATGACATCGATACGTTCCTGGAACCAGTGATCGATGAACTAGTAGAGATGTTTAACAATGGTATTCCGGATGTCTGGGACGAGTACAAAAAGGAACACATAACGATCAGGGGCGTACTTATCGCTACAATCACCGACCTTCCTGGGAGAGGTAACTTGTCAGGAGAGAGGGTTAAAGGGTACTTTGGGTGTGTCAAGTGCTTGGATGAGACAGATGCCGTATATTTGCTGAAAAATCATAAGATGATTTACATGGGAACGCGTAGATTCCTACGTAGGAATCACCCTTACCATAGGAACAAGAAGGATTGTAATGGGCAAGTTGACCACCGTCCGCCTCCAAAATATCGAAGTGGGAAACAGATATTGAAAGAAGTAAGCAGTCTCAAATATGTCCTTGGTAAGGCGGACGGGGCAGTAGCAGCGCCTGAATCTAGTCCATGGAAGAAAAAAGCTATTTTTTGGAAGTTGCCGTACTGGCAGCACCTGAGTGTGCCCCACTGTCTAGATCCCATGCACATTACTAAAAATGTGTGCTTCCACACGCATAACACCTTGATGAACACAGAGGGCACAGAGAAGGATACACTAGAAACACGGTAGGACATGCAACACTTGGGACTTAGGAAGGAGCTGCATCCCATCAAGCAAATGATGTCCAGTTTTAAACTCCCTATTGTGTCATGGCCATTGACCAAGGAAGAAAGAGATATGCTCATAGCCTTCTTCGCGAGAACTCAAGGTCCCGACGGGCTACTGCGACCACAGTTAGTCAATAGGAGTGAACACAAGTTTAACTACAGTTGTATGAAGGCCCACAACTGCCATGTCATTATGACTCAACTTGCTCCCACGCGCTTCGTGGCATCCTACCCACAAAGGTTCGGGACCCAATCATAAAGTTGTGCTCGTTCTTCAACGCGATCTCAAAAAAGGTCATTAATGTGTCCACCCTAGACAAGCTGCAGGAGGACATTGTCGACACTCTCTGTAGGCTTGAGATGCATTTCCCACCCACGTACTTTGATCTCTCAGTGCATCTGCTTGTTCATCTTGTTGAATAGATTAGAGAACCTGGCCCAATGTACCTGCATCAGATGTTCCCTTTTGAAAGGTTGATGAAAGTTTTCCAGAGGTATGTTCGGAACAAATTTAGGCCAGAAGGGGGCATGGTAGAGGGATGGTCAACGGAGGAGGCCATTGAGTTTTGCTCATATTATATGGACATCAACAGGGTCAGAGTTCCACAATCTCGTCACGAAGGGAGACTATCAGGCAAAGGAATGATCGGTGATAGATCTTGCAGGGTAAGAGATCGTGTTTCTTTCCGTCAGGCACAATTCGCTATTCTACAATAAGCAAAAGATGTGATGCCGTACATTGTGGAACACAAGGAAGAGATCCAACGTTCCTATCCGGCCAAGTCGGGGGCTTGGCGTGAGAAGAAACATAAGGAGGAATTTGTCGAATGGTTACGATGCCGAGCGCTTGAACAAAGATTCCCATCAGGTTCTCAGCTGGAAATCTTATCCAGAGGACCTACGACCATGTTGCGTCAGTACCAAGGGTATGAAATCAATGGATTTACATTTTACACTAAGAAGCAAGATGGAAAGAGTGCATACCAAAACAGTGGTGTTCGTTTTGATGCCCACGACGGAAAAGGCACCATGGAGGGGACGTACTATGGTTACATAGAGGACATATTGGAGTTAGACTACGGTGCATTGAAGCCGGCACTTTGTCGCTGCAAGTGGGTTCGGGGTTCGGCAGTAACCGATGAGCCTGAAGGGTACACTACCGTTGATCTCTCAAAGACCGCGTACATAGATGACCCCTTCGTCCTTGCAAAAGATGTTACGCAAGTATTCTATGCAAGAGACAACAAGAGGAAAGGAAGGTTACAAGTAGTCTTTGAAGGAAAAAGAAAGATTGTCGGTGTTGAAGGAGTGACCGACGAAGAAGATTACAGGGGATATCAGGAAATGCCTACGGTGGGGGGAAACATAACCCTATCTATCCTTGAAGAGGGCGAAGAACCGGCTTACATACGGACTGATCACGATGAGGCCATCATAGTCCGTCCGGAAAAAGGAGCTACATAGTTAGAAGAATCCTGCTGATCAATTGTACCTATATTATTATTGACTATATATGTTATCATTATTCGCATCTTGTATCAGTTATTTGCACTAAATCTATAATATATATATTTTCTATGCAATGTAACGATATATATTCATTATATAGTCAAATTTTAAAAATCAAATGAAAAAGAAAAAATTGGGGGCCCAACGATTCGAACCTGGGTCTGAGGGGCCAAAGCGATGTGCCTTAACCGCTGCGCTGCTACTGGATTACCGAAAGAAGTGCAAAGTATAAGCAACTTAACCGTTCAAAGATGTCCTGGGACGTCTTAGGATCATCAGTGCCGGTCTGTATTACGACCCGGCACTGATGACAATATCAGTGCCGGTCTATATTATGACCCGGCACTGATGACACTATCAGTGCCGGTCTGTATTACGACCCGGCACTGATGAGCTTTGACATATTTTTTTTTTAATTTTACGTTAACTGCAAACGTTTTTATATTTGTTTAAACATGCAAACGCAAACAAAAAACATGATGCAGAAAAGTAAATAGAAAACTGATATTAATTCTTCATTATATTATATAATAATACGATACATAGATATTACATAAATAATATAATTCTAAATTATATTATATAATATAATTTAGCGACGGCATCAGCGCCGCCGTCCACCGCCCCGCACGCTCCACCGCCATGAGGATCATGGATCCTCACCGCTGCCCCTAGCGCCGCCTCTAGTGCCTCCTCCAGCGCCGCCACACGGGCGTTAGCGTCGTAGAGCCGGCGGCGCAGCTCCACCAACTCCTGCTCGGCAGCGACCTGGGCCGCATGCTTGGCATGCAGCCTCTGCCGAAAATTGAGGGTGTCAACCTCGGCATTGCGGCGCCAGCGGCGCTCGTCGGCGACTTGGGAGCATAGGCCGGCGATTCGCTCCGCCGGCGAGGTGCCTCGGGTGGCCGAGATCCTGGCCAAGAAGCGGCGGGCCATGTCGGCGTCGTCGGCGCGCCATCGTCGTCGCGCTTGCCGCCGGATGCTGCACCGTCGCCGCGTCGATTCCGCGGCGGCAGCGGGCGGGCTTGGGAGGCCGAGAGCCTGGCCAAGAAGCGTCGGGACCTGTGGCCGGATCCGAAGGCTGCGCCGTCGGCGCCGTCGAAGCCACCGTCGGATGCCATCGACGATGATCGGTGATCGGTGGAGATGAAGAGGGAGAAAAAAGAGGAAGAAGAAGACGATGATCGGGTGGAGATGAAGAGGAGAGATGGCCGGCGGTTTAAATAGGCCAGTGAGACCAATCGGCGCCTCCCGGGGAGTTAATGGTGGTATCTGTTTCCCGCGCCGCCTCGGGAGACGAGGAACATCAGTGCCGGTGTGTACTATAAACCGGCACTGAATGGGGCATCAGTGCCGGTTACGGTACAATTCGGCACTGATATCCTCATCAGTGCCGGTTTGTACCTAAACCGGCAGCGATAACCCATGCGGCTCGGGCCAAAGCGTGGGGACTATCAATGCCGGTTTTTACTATAAACCGTGCGATGGTGCCTTTTTTTATTTATCTTTTTCTTCTTCAACTATTTGAAACTTGCCACCACAACAAATTATGGTAGATAATATATTTTTGTTTCTTAATTTATTGTAATTTTAGTTCTTCTCTATAAAAAATATTATTAAAGAAATAAGAAGAACAAAATAAATAAAAACAACTATCACCACTATGATAATTTATTTTTGTTTCTTTACTTTTTGGCTCTTTTTAAAAAAAAATGCAGCTCGCCCCCTATGATTCCTGAACCCGCTGCGGCAAGCCGGAAGTGATAGGAGCCTGCCGCACTGATCCCTTCAGGCCTGGCGCAGCAGGGCTCATTTTTTAAAAAAATGTCATTGGGATTATCACTGCTGGTTCTTGTTACAAACCGGCAGTGATGACAGTTATCCCTGCCCGTTGTTGTTACAAACCGTCAGTGATTGTTGTCATTACTACCGGTTTGTTTCTAAAATCGGCAGTGATGGTGAATCTATTCTTTTTAAAATTCTTCCTAGCAAAGAGGTGTGCTCTCTCTTATCACCACAGCAAGAGAACTACTTCCACCAACCACGACCGGGGGCCTATAAAATGGCCATCGTGCTTGCAGCCTCTCCATGACATTACCTGAGTTTGTGATCCAACCGGCACTAATAAGTGACATCAGTGCCGGTTGGGATAACGACCCGGCACTAATAAGTCCCATCAGTGCCGGTTGTGTATAGAGAACCGGCACTGATGTGACTTGGCATATAAGCCCACCGCGCGCGGATGAGAAATTTCCCCAAACATTCAATCCGCGCGCACTCTATTCGAACACTCCACTCACGATGCCGGCGTCCGCTGCTTGCACCACCGCCGCCGTCCGCCGCATCCGCGCCCTCCTCTTCCTCCGTGGTGCCGACCGTGCCTCGCTGTGCACCTCGCTGCAGCAAGGCACTCGCCCGCCGCCGTCCTCCGCCCCACTTTGGACCAAGCCGGGGTCCTCCACGTCGCGTCACACCCTCTCTGGACGCCGGCCCACCATCCTTGCTGCTCCACCACTTCGACCATCTCAGGTGAGGCCTCAGGATCTCTGCAGGTGACCTAACCATCGGCTACACACCAGTGAACTCTCAGGAGCGCGGGCTAGGGACGCCACTGTTGACGGTGAGCGCCACCCCTGGAACGCCCCTGTGGTGTTCGACGTTTTGCCGCTGAGGAGCACTGAAAGGTCACAACGGGGGGGGGTGAATAGCCTAATAAAATTCTTGCAATGACACTAAATCACAAGTTAGATAGCAAGGCGGCAAATGTGCAAGGCTAAAGCTTCGGCTACTCTATGCAAGCCGTCCTACACAATGCAAGGCTACTCAAATCAATAGCACATCAACCACCGTGATTAAGCTACACAATGACGGTTCACGGGCGACCGAACAAGCTATTCTAACCACCGCGATTAATCTACACAAAGATGGTTGCGGGCGACCACCACAAGCAATTCTAACCACCGCGATTAAGCTACACAAAGATGGTTGCGGGTGACCACCACAAGCAATTCTACTTTGCGGGAATGTAAAGAGGGGATGAAGGTTTATACCGCCGCATAGAGAAGAAGATGCCCAATCTCAGGCATAGAAACCAATCACCTACACAAGCTCAAGCACAAGACAATGGAGGACGAAGCCTCAGCAATCACAAATCAACACAATGATTTTTTACCAAGGTTCACTTGCTTCCCGGCAAGCTACTCCTCGTTGTGGCGATACACTTGCTCGGTGAGTTGCCCGCTCAATTGGCTCGATGCCAAAGACCCCGACGGGGAGCCGCAATCTCCACACAAGACAAGGATCCACAAGCCACGAGCAATCCACTAGAGTATCCTTTCGTGAACTCCCGCGGGGAAGGATCAAGAACCCCTCACAAGAACCCGGTGTGGCCTCGAACAATCACCAAGTCGAGCTCACCACCACCCGCTGCTCCAAACCGTCTACGGTGACGGGAATCACCGAAGAGTAACAAGAATCCGCAGCCCACTCGATGAATAAGTGCCTCTAGATGCAACTCTCAATGCAACGCACTTGATTCCTCACTCAAATCTCACACAAGATTATCAAGAATCAAAGAGATGAGTGGGAGAGGGAGTCTCTTGCTCAAGAATGCTCAGGAGTAGAAGAAATGGCCAAGAGAGAGCTCCCAAACCGTCTATGCAAGTATTTATAGTCGTGGGAGGAAATAGAGCCGTTACTCCCCACGGGCGCCTGCGCAACACATGCCGGACGCGCCAGTTACCCACCGCCGGACGCGTCCGGCGTGTGCTGGCGGCCGACCGTTGCCATTTGAATCCATGCCACGTCAGCGTCCGGCGCCTTCTCCACTCCGCGTCCGGCGCACATCAACGGGCGCGTCCGGCGCTCCGTTGCGCTGAAGACCGGCTCTGGGTCGTGTCCGGCATACGCCGGACGCCCAAGCACCCGCGTCCGGCGCGTGCACGGCCCAACCCCGAGGCCAGCCCAACACCATCGAACACCGGACGCGTCCGGCCCACACGCCGCGCGTCCGGCCGGTGCGTCCGAGGCACCCGACGGCCCGGGGGGCGCTCTGGGTCGCGTCCGACGTCCAACGGACGTGTCCGACGGCCCAAGCCCCGCGTCCGCCGCTGCCTCTACCGCGCAGACTCCCCTGGGCCGCGCCCGGCCCACCTCGGCCGCATCCGGCGCAGCCCAACAGGCGCGTCCGGCGTGTGCTAGGGAGCCAAGCTTGTTGCCTTGTTGTCGATGAAGCGCCATCTTCGATCCAAGGTCCAAACCACTTGCCATAGGTGCCAACTCCCGCAGTGTAGATCACATCTCAAGCACCAGAGTTAGCATATCATCTCAAGAACACGTCGGCAAGTGTTAGCACTCTAGTTAGTCTTTCATGCATCATGCAAAGTCGAATCTAGAGGCATTTTGGACCGCGAGTCAACCGTGGATTCCCCTCTTGATAGTCGGTTGTCTATTCTAAATGTGATCACACTCGCTAAGTGTCTCGATCACCAAACCGAAAAGCCCTATCAAGTACCTTTGCCTTGATCTTCACGGGCATTTCCATCCATCTCCGGAGCTTGATCACTTTATATGTCCACCATGTCCATCACCATGATCACCATGCTCCATTGTCCATCGTCACATTGCTATGTGTCTAACCACACTTAGAGCAAAGCATTAGCAACATTGAGTGTCATTAATTACCAAAACCAAACCGGAGCTTTCAATCTCCCCCTTTTTGGTAATTGATGACAACCCTTCACAAACACTCACAAAGATATGGAAATTGAATTCAATATGAAATTGAATTGCTTGTCCAAGACATTTTGATCATGAATCTTGGGTTGAACAAGCATTTTAATTCCGGTTTTGGTAGTGGTAGCTCCCCCTACATATGTGCATCAAATGTTTGGTCGATTTTCAAGCACATATGCATAGATAGAACTTGTGGGAGAGTTATCACAACCAAAATGGTACTAAGGTTTATAGAATTGACCTTTGAAGCGTGATACCAATCGGAGTGCGATAATAAACCTTCCTTAGCACCATGGGAATGTAGACATCCATCAAAACTCAAAATACCTCATGAGATCAACATTATAAGAGAGGTACTTTGAACAAGGAAACCACTATGTCTAGAAACCACATATGCATGCTAGTACTTCAATTCATCAAACAAGTTCTATACTAGCAATACACCAAACAAGCATGAATATTGAATTTAGCTTGCAATGCTCCATATCATCATGTAATGCACATACAAATGCAACAAATAGTCTATGAGCTTGCTCCCCCTATTTGTGTGCTCATGGTTGGGTCATATCATAAAAAATTGATCCCCTTCCATTGCTCTTTGTTACTTATTTCTCCACCTTAATGTATTTCTCCCCCTTTGTCAACAATGACCAACAAGGGTATATAAGATGAGAGGAAATAAGTCAATCAACTATGGCCAAATCTAAATCACATGCCTAGAATATGTATCTCAGTTTGAACCAAGGGCAAGCTTCTTCACACCTCATAAGAATAAGGGTTATCTTGACCATGTTGAAATACACATCATGAGCAAGTGCTAAAGATTCAACACTAGGTTCACAAGCTCACAAACATGTCATATGCCACCACTAGATCAAATCAAGCATACACGCAATAGTGGTGCCATACATCCATCAAATTCATTTGATTTTCAATGAATGAACCTAAGAAGATGCACATGTGTACATGTCTACACAACTAGCAAAGGATGCATGAGATGCAACAATCAACTTTACCTTGCTATGTTGGAGGAGAGGCATGTTGTAACACCCCAAATTTTTTGCATTTTTGAAAATAGAATAAAAACGATTTTATTTGAATATTGTGCTCATGAAAACATAGGCAAAGATAATATTTTTCATGAAAATTAAAATCATCATAGGAGTAAAAATGGTGCATTTGATTTATGTTTGTGCATTCATGTTGGTGCATTTGATTTATTGATTGAGTGCTTTTTTTAAAAATATTTTGAAAATCGATTCTAAAAATGGTTTTGAAAAAAAAAAGAAATAAAAATAAATCTTTTCACTATCTCTCTTCGACCTGTACGCCAAGCCCATAGCCCCCCTGGCCTCCAAATCCCGCAAGCTCATGGCTTCTTGGCCGTTTTTCCTCCGACACCGTAGGCACAGCCAAAGGGCCGGCTCAGCTGTATATGTCGAAGCTGTGCTAGACCTCCCTCGTATTTTAGCTGACAGCCCGACCGCATCTCCTCTCTCATTGACACCGTGGCCCCACGCCAAAGTGTCGTCTTTCACCTGAGTCTGGAGTCGGCGCCGAACCAGACTCTGTCCGGGTTTCCATCGCTGCACGTCAGGCATCCCCTAGCTACCTCGAGACGTCTCCTAGCTCTGTCCGAGGACTTGACGATCCCGATTTTCGCGGGCTGCAACGTGAACCCCACGGCATGCTGCTCCTATAAATCCTCGAGGGTCTCCAGCCGTGTGTCCTTGTTTGTTTAGCTTCTACGCGTCGCCTTTGCCCGTATCCCATCCCAAGCCGTCTTTAGCCCTAGCTCTGCTCCATCGCCGCGTTTTGGATCTCGCCGAGATCGTAGAGCCGTTCCTGCTATCAAAACTAGCCAAGTCATAGCGCCGTAGCAGCTTCTGTTTGGATCTCGTCGAGCAGTTTGCCGAAGCCAGCGCAGTCTCCTGATGTTTATCCATCGATCGATCCTAGCAGTCCACCGAGCTGGTTGTCAAAGCTAGTGCAGTACCTCAACTTCATGCATCGTCAAGATGCAGGCCATACCGATGAGGTCGACGTCTTCATCCACTAATTGCAACTTTCAGTTCACGTTCATCGTCGTCTAGTATTTTCAGCCATCTCATCTAAACATAGGTGAGTTCAGTCTGCATATATATATACTAAATATATGTGCAGCACACTCCTTTCTAGCTGTTTTCGTTCAAGATCAAAGAATATTCAATCTTTTTCCTTCACTATATGGGAACAGGAAGCCTCCGTGTTGTCCCTCTGATCTCCACGCCATCTATGTCACTGCCCGTCGTCGAGGTGGATCTATGTAAGACTATCGTGCATCTACTCTTTCTTCCAGTGTGTGCAGTTCCTGTGTCAAACCGAAAGCCGTGTGTAAACTCCAGAAAAGCTTCATCGTCGGCCATGGCCGAACCATCTGTGCACCGTGCCATGCATGCCTTAGCTTGCTAGCTTTTTTTTTTAGAACAAAGGCATTGCCCGGCTTTATTAGAAAGCGTAATGGCACCAAACATTTTGCTGGGAGTATCAGCTTTACATGAAGCGCTTAACATGAGTATCATCTAACATACTTCACCCCTCTAACAAAAGTTCCCAGAACTCAACTCCAAACCCAGAAAGCATAAGCGCATGCACAATGCCACAAGTTCACAACTTCACTTTCTCAATTACAGCCGGGATCACAGGATCGCCCACTCAATCAGCGGCATTGGAGGATATCAGCGGCATTGGAGGATAGTAGATGCAACAGATCCTCCGCTGCGGGCTTCATCTTCATCTTCAGCAGTGGGTGCCATGTCTTCACCAGAGCAGCGGTCTTGTTCACCAGCGCCAGAGGAGCAGCCACCACTTTTTTGTCGAACACCGCCGCGTTCCTGGATTTCCACAGAGTCCACAGCACACCTGCACATAGTTGTATGGTTACAGTCTGAGTAATACCTCTAAGTTTGTCTAATATCTCAACAAACAAATTTTCGCAGCTCGTGGGGGACAAGTTCCATCCAAGGCAATCTCTCACAAAAGCCCAGACGAACACCGCCACTGGGCATTGAAAACATATATGATCTGAGGATTCAAACGTATCACAAAAAACACATTTCTCTGATCCAGACCACTTTTTTTTTCTTTAATTGCACCCCACACTGGATCTTATCATGCGCCACCATCCATAAGAAGTTCTTAACCTTCAAAGGGATGGGGCTTTTCCATAATAGCGACATATGTCTATCTACTGTACCTCTAAATGTTAGCATGTTATAAAGTGATTTAGTCGAGTACTTATTTGATTTTTCCAGTAACCACACTAGCTCATCTCTGCCAGTGTCTAATTCTACCTCATCCAACCTCGTTTTCAATTCCTCTAACTCCTCTAGCTGGATAGAGTTTAATTGTCTCCTGAACTCTAGATTCCAAACCCCATTATTCTCCAAACTAGCCACAGAAGCATCAGGGCTTCTGGCAATCTTGAATAGGTTAGCATATCTGATATTCAATGGACATTGATCCAGCCAGCAATCCATCCAGAACCTGGTCTGAATACCTGATTTTACCTTAATCCCTCTGCCTTTTTGATAGCTCTCTCTAATGCCTAGCAATGATTTCCAGAATTGAGATCCTCTCTTATTTTTAATCTGGAAGATACTCTTGTCTCCCAGGTATTTCCTTCTCAATATAGAGCAGCATAGGCTATTTTCTCCCCTTTCTAACTTGTCTATCCATTTAGCCAGGAGACATTCATTCATCACCCTAGCATTAAGAAAACCCAAACCTCCAAAAGTCTTTGGCCTTTCCAGGGTATCCCACTTCACCATATGGTATTTCCTTTTTTTGGAGTTTACCCCGCCAATAAAACCTTGATCCGATGGCATCTATTCTCTGAAAATTTCCCTCATATAGCCGGTATACCCCCATGGTATACATTGGCACACTAGATAAACAAGAATCAATGAGTATGGACTTGCCCCGAGGACAAGTAGTCACACCGCCATGTACCCAGCCTTTTTTCAATTTTTGTTTCCACATAGCTCAATTGGGCTTTAGAAACTTTCTGATAACTAACAGGCAATCCCAGATAGGTCATTGGGAACACTCCTTCCTTACACCCCAAAGTCTCAGCAGTCATCTTTTGTTCTTCCTCTGACAAGCAAACAGAAAATAGCTCACTTTTATCAAAATTTATCCTCATTCCTGACATAGCTTCGAAGCATGATAAAATAACTCTAATATTCACCGTATTCTGCACTGAATATTGCAGGAGGATCACAGTGTCGTCGCATACTGTAGATGAGTCAATCCTCCATCCACTAAATTGGGTATGAGACCTCTAATAATACCAGCTTGGTTGGCTCTGGTGAGCAGAATTGACAAAGTGTCAGCAACCAGGTTAAACAGGAGAGGGGACAGAGGGTCACCCTGCCTCAAGCCTTTGTAACTTTTGAAATAATCACCTCTCTCACCATTAACATCTATACATACCTTACCTCCTCTTACCGCCCGATTAACCCAAGATATCCATGTTTCCCCAAAACCCTTCCTTCTAAGCACCTCTTCAAGAAAGGACCAATTCACCTTGTCATATGCCTTTTCAAAGTCCAACTTCAGAATAACTCCAGGAGTTTTTGACTGTTTTAACTCATGGAGAACCTCTTGTAAGATCACAACACCATCTAAAATATTCCTGCCCGGGATAAAAGCGGTTTGGTGATGGCTCACCACTTTCTGCACCACAGTTGTCAACCTAATTGTCAAGGTCTTGGTGATCATCTTATATATAACATTTAACAAGCATATTGGTCGAAATTGTTTCACATTGGTAACTGGTTTGACTTTTGGGAGTAAAATTATCACCCCATAATTCAGCCTCCATAACTCTAGGGAACCCTTGTGCAATTCATCTAACATTTCTTTTACCATTGGTCTTAAATGAGACCAGAAAGCCTTGTAGAACTCCACCGAGAAACCATCGGGACCAGGTGCAGTATTATTCTTCATTTGTTTCATAACTGCATCCACTTCCTCATAAGAAAAAGGTCTCGGTAAGCCATTCATCATCCTCCCTCTACGCTTGTTGTTCTAAACCCCATAAGTTCTCGGTTCGTGTGAATATCGCCTATCTCCTCCCGCCCAAACAAACTCTTATAGTAGTTTGTGATATGAGATTTAAGTTCCAGAGGATCCACCACCTCTTGTCCATCTATTTCCAACATCTTGACCTCAGCTTTCCTTCTTCTTCCTGTTGCACATTTGTGGAAGAAACTTGTGTTTGCATCCCCATCCAACGGCCACTTTTCTCCACCCTTCCTCTCGCCATAATAACTCCTCATCTCTCAAAATACCTTGAAGCTGATTATCCAATTCATATCTTTCCTCCCACTCAACAGGGCCAAGGGTCTTGTTTCACTCCGGTCATCAAGTGTCTCGCACCTTCTTCAGGATTTCCAGTTTCAGCTTTTTCTGTTGACTATCAAAATTCTGCCCCCAGCCTTTCACTGCTCTTCTCATTTTGCTAGAAGTAACATGCCAATGATCCAAAATATTATGTTTAAATCTCAAAGGCCATTTGTCTTGTATCCAAGCTCTGAAACCTTCTGCATGCAACCAATAAGAGTTGAATCTGAAATAATGAGTGGTCTCGTGGGCATAACTCTCCAGTATCCACAATCAATGGGCTATGATCAGACCCCACTCTTGGGGCTGTTATCACAGCAGCAGTGTTGAACTGGTCTCCCCATGAATTTGAAGCCAATACCCTATCCAAGTACACACATAATTGGAGGATTCTGTTTATTAGTCCAAGTAAATCTACTTCCAGTTCTATGTAACTCTCTGAAAGCAACCAAGTTTATCACATCATTAAAAGCCTCCATCAAAGATATATTCACATTCCCATTTGATTTCTCTTGGATTCTCCTAATCAGATTAAAGTCACCACCAACTAGCATGGGTAGCTCTGCCTGCAGAAATTTATTTTGTAACTCCTGAATAAAATCCAGCTTCAATTCATCATGAGCTGGGCCATACACATTCATCAATTCCCAACTAAAGTTATCGACGATCATTTTCAATGAACAGCTTTGATAATGTTCCCCTATCTCTTCTTTGGTTACCTCAGCAAAATCCTTGTCCACACCCATTAATAAACCCCCAGAGTGTCCATTACTGGGCACCCAACACCATTGCATATCTCTATTACCAGCCATTCTCTCCAACTCCCTTTGTTTGAAGGTAGACTTGATTGTCTCATGAAGACAGATACAATCAAAGGAATATCTATTAATTAACTCCATCAACAATCTTCTTCTACCAGCATTACCCAGACCTCTAACATTCCAAAACAAAATCCTCATTTAATAACAGACTGATCTGAAACCTCCAGCACCTCAATAGGTTCTGGAAGCACCTCATCCTCATAACTCTTTTTTGTCTGAGAACCTCTAACTGTTTTCCACCCTTCCAGACCCAAATACCTCTCTGGAGTCTGACCAGTATCCTCAATGACAACAGAGTTTTGTATAACTATCTGGGGTGGTTCAGTCCCCATCTCGACATTATCACCATCAGAAGTGGAAGGCACATCAAGATTCTAAGAACAGACTCACTTTCTTATTAGCATCTAGAAACTTTTGTCTAGTTTTCATAAGGACATCTACAGCATCTACTTTGGCTTGAATTAAAGATATGTTAGCAATCCTAGTATGTTCCTCTAACCCAAGAGAAAAGCCACAGATTTTAGCAATATCATCTATACTACTAGTTGGAATATTACAGGAATTAGTAGGAGCAGGATGAGAAGTACCTTTCTGAAGAGCCTTGTTAGCCATAGCCTTTTGCTGGACATTCACCTCCTTATCCTGAATTCTAGTGCTCTGCCTTGTCATCTTGCTAGTCTGATCAGCATTTAGCATAGCATCAGAATTTCCTCCCAGCATCTCCAAGCTTTCCCCAATGTCAACCATAGAGCTATCAACATCTTCCACTAATTCCACTCCCTTGTCCACACCCACCTCCTGAGACTCAAGATCAGCCACCCAAGCAACTTCAGATACCTTGGCATTGTCAGTTTCAGCCGAGCTAGATTTTTGACCCATCTCCTCCCCACCCAGAGAATGTTCCATAGCTTTTCCATCACCAGCAATCTGCTCATTAGCATGAGACCTCCCCTGTTGCCCGAAGAGCTTCCATTGGACTTAGATTGATCTTTAGGAGCAGGTTTTCCCAAATTGAGCCACCTTTCTTCCTGAGAGTCAGGATCTTCTTCATCAGTCACCTCTTCATCATCCTCATCCAGGTCATCATCATCTGGCTTGTTTGGAGGAAAGCTCCTCATCTTCTCAGAGTAAAGCCAAGTGATTTTTCTACCCTTCTTATTGATGAACACCTCGAAGTCCCCCCAACAGCAGCAGGGTTCAAGCAGGCTACTTTTATCCACACAGATTTCCAAGTAAGTGATGGCTTGTGCACTTCTTCTGGGTTTCCCACCAACTTGGCCAATTCCAGGACAGCATACTCATTTCTGGCAAAGTCTGGAATACCTCTAGCCTTGATCCAAACTGATTGCAGTTCTTGGAAAATCTCAGGGTCAAGGTCTGACTCATCAATCACACCCTCTATGGGGGATGTGATAAACTTAGGTGAGTCCCTTCTTTTCAACACGTTCAGCACAGCCTTTGAAGGCATATCCACTAAGAACTCACTCCCAGACATCCTTCTAACATTCCAGTTCCAATCTGGATTAGCCAAGTATCTCAATTCTGTTGCAATTCTATGTTTAGTACCTCTACCTTCTAGCACAGATACCAGACCTCTAATTGGGCCCTCAGCTTTAGCTTTCCCTGCTGGTTTTGGCTCAGGCAGATCCAAAGCAAAGAATCGCTGGCCTGGTATCCCATATCCACACAGCTGCAACCCTTTTCCCCCTCCCTGATTGTTCTTCTGAGGAACTCCAATCTGAACAGCAGCTTTGACAGGTTGAGCAGCATTTCTCTGAACAGGCTGAGCATTGTTTCTCTGAGGAGCAGAAGTACCAAATTTCCTAGGACACTGATCAGATTTATGCCCAGTCTCTCTACAGCTATAACAGAATGGATCATTTTCACACTCAGAGTAGTGGTGCCCAACCTGGTTGCAGTTGTAGCACTTCATCTTGTTCGAGGACTGACCTTGACCATAATCCCAGTGCTGTTGCTGGTACTTCCTTTCTTGCAATCTGGACCTCAGATCTTGTTCAGTCTTCTGGCGAACGGCCCTCTGATCTTGCTGATCTCCACTTCTCCCACGCTCTGGATCCGTGAACTGCTGGTGCTGGAAGGGGCCATGGTATTCCCTGCCACGGCCCTCCCCCTCACGGCGCTGGTCCCTCTGGCGGTCACCATCGCCATTGTAGCTGAGCCCCTCGCGCACCTGACCTCTCTTATCCATACTCTCCTTGGTTACCTCAACGAAAGATCGCTCGTCGGTGGTTTTTGGGTGGATTCTGCGAAGGTATTTAGCTTGCCCTCCCCACCTCTTCACCTCCGCCTCACTGGCTGGATACTCCTCCGCCGTCGGGTCCCAAACCCTAGCGGCGGCCTTCCAGACCCAGCGGCGAGAAGTTGGGGATTAGGGCGACGAGGACGAGGTGGCACGTACGAGTGGGAGAAAAGGTCGTCCAGCGGTGGGCTTTGGGCCGGCCCACTTCTAACCGGGCCCCCAGTTTGAACGCCAGAACCACCTGGAACCAATTTTTCCCCCTCCCCACCGGTCCCCATCCCCTGTCTCTCCTCTGCAAGTTCAGGAACCTGCAGCCGAGCATCTAACAATGGCGCCTGTTCCTGCACCTGATCATCCAACACTGGCGCCTGCAATTGCCTCATAATTTCTTCAGTCGATTTGATTGTTTCCTTCCCTGAATCATCTCCTCCAGATTTCCAGCAAAACTTGAAAGGCAAATTACCCACTGCAATTGAATCATTATCAAGAGAAACTACAGGCGGCATCCTGAGATGTCTGATTTTACTGCCCCGAATCGAATCATTCATCTGAGAATGTTTAGGCAAACCAAACGCAATCCTGGTATTCATTTTCAGTGATTGCAGCGAGGGGAAATGAACTGCCTCTAACCATTCCTCTAAGTTCATGTCAAGTAACTCCACATCCGGGTGATCCCCTTTGAATCGTAGGTCTGAATCTCTATGAAATTGAGCATCAATTCCAGAACTCGATGACGCTGAACTCGAGCCCAAGCTAGCTAGAGCGTACGGCGGACACGCCAGCGTCAGGCGGCGGTTACCCATGGCCAAACCGGCGAGAAACTCTAATTCGCGCGGCTTTTCCACGGGCAAACGCGACTCCCGCGCCCCGCGCACGCCGGCGACGAGCAACAAAAGTACGGCGAGAGAAGGAAATACCACGGTCAGAAGATACGGCGTCGTCTCGCGCTTCGATTCTCCTAATTTTCCGGCGGGGGGAACCCCGAGCTCACCGGCGGCGGGCCGCCGCGCACCCCGTCGCCGTCGTCGCCTTTTCCGCGCACCCCTCTCTTTTCCACGCACAGGGAAAACTCTCTTCCACCATGGCACTTGGCAGTGGCGCCGCTTGCTAGCTTTTTGCTGACATCATTCTTAGCCTTCATGACATCACCTCCTGATTTGTGGCCGTTTTTCTTCACAAAAATAAATCTAGAAATACCATGGTAATACACATGTATCAACAATCATCCAGAGCTATCCCACCGTCCCTGATCCCAAATCCAAAGTCTGTTTTTATTTATTTCGAAATTCAGTATTTATAGCTTTGCCGTTGCATTCAAATGTTTATAAAATCTTTATTTTAACTCCGTTTTGATCCGTTCAAATTGCGTTGGTTTTGTAATTTCGTAAGCTACGCATTAGTGCTACTATTAGTTCAGTTTGTCGCTGTTAGATTTCAAGTTCATTTTTAATGACTTATTAGTCCATAGGAAAAACTTAGAAAATTCATATCGTCGACGTTATAGCTCCGTTTTCAGTGAAGTTGACGTCTATGTGATCGTGGAAAAGATTAGAGTTATTTTATAAACTTTCCTTTATATTTATTTATGATTGGTGTACTTTCTAATATAGTCATATGGTTTGCTTCGTGTATGATTGCTCGGATGCTTGTGTGGTGCTCTATTATCGTGTCCAGTCGGTGAGCTTTGCGTTGATGATCTGAAAGTTGGTGCTCAAGAAGAAGTTGGAGATCAAGAAGTGGTTCTATCAAGATTTGGGATTTGAAGAAAAGGATCTGATATAAGGCAAGTATAGCTTGAGTTATTTCTATGACCATGATCTAGTAAGCTTGATTAGTGAATGTGATTAAACATAAAGGATGACTTTTTAGCAACTTGGAATCTAGAGGGTTAAGGTGATTGGTTATTTCCATTCACTTGATGTTCCCTCCCTTTAAGGACTTTTCTGTACGTGATCATACGGGATTTCACGTGCCGCTGTAAGGGCTATATGGCTCTGGCTCTAGTGCATTCAAGAGACCTTTTCTAGCTTGTGAGAGGGAGGGCTGAATTGGGTATAGGGCGGCTCCTCCATGGTGTGTATAGCCGGGTAGGTTGTGTGCCACTTTGGGAGGAGGGATTCCCTATATCCGACGATAAGGCGACCCTTGCTTGTTAGACGAACTTTTGGGTGGCTTTATAGTGAGACCCTGCCTACTCACCTTGGAAGTGTGTTTGGGGAGTCATGACCCTGGGCAAATGGGTATCACGACTCACAGGGAAAGGGTACACCTCTGCGCAGAGTTGAATCGATTATCGTCCGTGCCCACGGATAGGGCGGCCCTGAGACATTGCAGTATAAAGTTCACTATTTGTTATTGCTTAATGTTATTACTGATGCTTAATTGTTATTCTTTAATTATGTTTACTTGATCATGTGGATATGAGATTATACTTGTTATACATGCGGAGTTCGACATGGACTCACTCTTGCTATCTCCCCCACACTTCAGGAGAAGTTTAGGCTTGTGATCAACCAGTCAGTTGGATCCAGTGGAGTCGAGTCCTTATCTGAAGATCGGAGTTGTCTTCCCATTGTTTGCTACCTCAGGGTATATCTCTTTTATACTAAGTACGTTATTTATTAAGCATTGTTTACTGATACTACCCTTTACTTGTAGCTATATGTGGGAATTGACTCCTAAGACTCACATATGGTGTATATCTGGTTCTGTTCTTGAAACCGGGTATTACACATGTCATATATGTGGGGGTGCATCAATCCATGTTGGAGTAGCTTAGTATGTTCAACTCATTCCTCAACTTGCAAAATCTTTTCTCATCAAGAGGCTTGGTGAATATGTCGGCTAGTTGATCTTCGGTGCCAATGCTTTCAATGCTCACATCACCCTTTTGTTGATGATCTCTAATGAAGTGGTGCCTCACATCAATGTGCTTGGTTCTTGAATGTTGAACCGGATTGTTTGTCATCTTGATTGCACTTTCATTGTCACAAAACAAAGGCACATGCTTGAACTTGATTCCATAGTCCTTCAAGGTGGCTTTCATCCATAGCAATTGTGCACAACAATTCCCCGCACTTATGTATTCGGCTTCGGCGGTGGAAAGTGCCACACTATTTTGCTTCTTTGAGGACCATGAGACTAGAGATCTTCCTAGCACTTGGCAAGTTCCACATGTACTCTTTCTATCAATCTTGCAACCGGCATAGTCGGAGTCGGAGTATCCAATCAACTCAAAGCTTGACCCTTGGGATACCATAGACCAACATCTTGAGTGCCCTTCAAATACCTCAACACTCTCTTGGCCGCCAAGTGACTCTCTCTAGGAGAAGCTTGATATCTTGCACACATGCACACTAAACATGACATCCGGCCTTGAAGCGCCACATATAGCAAGCTTCCAATCATTGATCTATATAGCTTTTGCTCAACCATCTTGCCACTATCATCAATGTCCAAGCCACCATTGGTTCCCATTGGTGTGCTAATTGCCTATTCAATCCAAACTTCTTTATCATGTCCTTGATGTATTTGCCTTGACTCACAAAGGTGCCATTCTTCATTTGCTTGATTTGAAGTCCAAGGAAGTAGCTTAGCTCTCCAAGCATAGACATTTCAAACTCACTAGCCATCATCTTGGCAAACTCTTCACAAAAATCTTGATTGGTTGACCCAAAGATGATATCATCCACATAAATTTGCAACACGAACAAGTCATCTTCTATCTTCTTAGTGAAGAGAGTGGTGTCCACTTTTCCCATCTTGAAGCCTTTGGAGAGGAGGAAGTCTCTCAATCTTTCATACCATGCCCTTGGTGCTTGCTTCAAATCATACAATGCCTTCTTGAGCTTGTAGACATGGTTGGGCTTCTTGTCATCTTCGAAACCGGGAGGTTGCTCAACATAGACTTCTTCATTGATGAACCCATTGAGAAATGCACTCTTCACATCCATTTGATAGAGCTTGATGTTGTGTGCACAAGCATAGGCTAATAGGATTCTAATTGCCTCCAATCTTGCCACCGGTGCATATGTCTCCCCAAAGTCAAGACCCTCAACTTGAGTGTACCCTTGTGCCACAAGTCTTGCTTTGTTCCTCACAACTAAGCCATCTTGATCTTGCTTGTTCCTGAAGACCCACTTGGTGCCAATCACATTGTGCTTCTTCGGCCTCTCAACAAGCTCCCAAACTTCATTTCTTGTGAAGTTGTTCAATTCATCATGCATGGCATTTATCCAATCCGGATCCTTCAATGCTTCATCAATCTTGGTTGGCTCAATGAATGACACAAATGAATAGTGCTCACAAATGCTAGCCATTCTTGATCTTGTTTGCACACCTCTTTGAATGTCACCAATGATATGATCTAGAGGATGATCTCTTGCTATGCTTGAAGGTTGAAGAACTAGCTCACTTGTATTGCTTGCTTGACCTTGATCTTGATCTTGATCTTGATCTTCATGTTGAGTACCACTAGTGCTTGCCTCATTGGAATCTTGAATCACAACTTGAGTTAGCACTTGCACATCATCACCATCTTCAACTTGCCTTGGCCTAATGTCACCAATGTCCATGTGCCTCATTGCATTGTTCAATTGATCTCCACCCACATCATCATGATTTTGATCTTCACTTTGAGAACCTTGGGTTTCATCAAACTCAACATCATGGACTTCTTCAACTAGCCCACTAGCCAAGTTCCACACTCTATAAGCCTTGCTTGAAGTAGAGTAACCAAGTAGGAATCCTTCATCACATCTCTTATCAAACTTGCCAAGTCTTTGCCCCTTCTTAAGTATGTAGCACTTGCACCCAAAGACCCGAAAGTAAGCAATGTTGGGCTTCCTTCCATTCAAGATCTCATATGGAGTCTTCTCTAACTTCCCATGGCAATGGAGATGGTTGCTACAGTAGCAAGCCGTGTTGATGGCATCACTCCAAAACTTTTGGCTCACATTGTACTCACATAGCATAGTTCTAGCCATCTCAATCAAAGTCCTATTCTTTCTCTCAACTACACCATTGGATTGGGCAGTGTAGGTTGGTGAGAATTGATGTCCAATGCCAAGCTCATCACATAACTCTTCAATTCCTGTGTTCTTGAACTCACTCCCATTGTCACTTCTAATCTTCTTGATGGTAGTGTCAAACTCATTTTGCACCCTCTTGACAAATGACTTGAATAGATCAAAGACTTCACTCTTGTCATAGAGGAAGAACACCCAAGTGTATCTTGTGTAGTCATCCACAATCACAAATCCATACTTGTTGCCCCCAATTGATGTGTATGTTGTCGGGCCAAACAAGTCCATGTGCAACAACTCAAATGCTCTTGAAGTTGACATCTCATTCTTCTTTGGATGAGGCTTGCCATGTTGCTTGCCGGCTTGACATGCACTACAAGGTCTATCCTTCTCAAATGTCACATCATTCAAGCCTCTCACTAGATCATGCTTCACTAACTTGTTCAATTGCTTCATGCCCACATGACCAAGTCTTCTATGCCATAGCCATCCCTTGCTAGACTTGCCAATCAAGCATGATGAAAGTTGAGCTTCACTAGCCTTGAAATCAACCAAGTACAAGCTTCCATGCCTAAACCCATTGAAGATGAAATTGGATTGATCTTTGCTCACCACTTCAACATAATCCTTGTCAAAGATGCACTTGTAGCCAAGATCACACAATTGTGCCACCGACAAAAGATTGAAGTTCAAAATATCAACTAGCAACACATTTGAGAGACTCTTGTCATTGGAAATAGCAACCTTCCCAAGCCCCATGACATCACCCTTACTATTGTCACCAAATGTGATTGAATCAAATCCACCATTGTCATTCTTGTCAAGTGACTTGAACATACTATCTTCTCCGGTCATATGATTTGAGCACCCACTATCAAGCACCCAATGCCTCCCTCCGGCTTTGTAATTGACCTACAAGAGAACATCAAGTTTTAGGTACCCATTTTTGCTTGGGTCCTTGAAGGTTAGTCACTAGAGTCTTTGGCACCCAAATGGCTTTCTTCTTTGATCCCATCCATGGTTTACCAATGAATCTAGCACTCACACCACACTCACTCTTAACAAGCATATAAGAGGCATTCAACTTGTAAGAGGAAGCACTAGTGTTCTTGTTCTTGCATGCATGCTCTAAGTGACCCACTTGCTTGCAACTAGTGCAATAGCTACCATTCCTCTTCACAAAACTTGTCTTGTGAGGAGCAAAGGCGGCTTTGCCTTTCTTGGGGGTATAGCCCAATCCCTCTTTGTAGAGAGATGCTCTTTGGCTACCCAAGCACATAAGCAAACGGTCCTCACCACCATAGGCCTTAGCCAAGGTGTGATTGAGCTCCTTAACCTCCTTCTTAAGGTTCTCATTCTCAACTACTAGTGTGGAATCACAAGTATGATCTACACTACTAGAAGAGCTAGGAGTAGAAGAGCAAGAGGGGTTAGGTGATGTAATAACAATTGAATCATCAAGTGAATCACATGATGTACCAATGTCTTTCTTCTCTATCACCATCACTTGGGATTGCTCTTTCTCTTGCTTCTCAACTAGAGAGGAATGAGCCTTTTCAAGCTTGGAGTGAGCAATCTCTAGCTTCTTATGGTCTACCTTTAGACTCTCATAAGAAGCCCTCAACTCCATGAGTTCTTGCTCAAGGCTTTGTTTGTCCTTGCGCAAGGCTCTACATTCCTTTCTAGAATCCTTGAAAGCACCTTTGCAATCCTCAAGCATGACAAAGAGTTCATCTTTGGTAGGTTCATCATCATCACTCTCATCATCACTAGAGGGTGGAGGTTGTACCTTAGAGGCCTTGGCCATGAAGCAAGATGATGGAGCACCAAATAGAGAAAGCTTCTCTTGAATGGCGATGCTTGCATGCCCCTTCTTCTTCTTTTTGGAATCATCATCATCATCACTTGAGGAGGATGAGTCACTCTCCCAAGTTGCCACATGAGATTCACCCTTCTTCTTCTTGTGGGAGGAGTCTTTCTCCTCCTTCTTTGCTTGCTTCTTCCTCTCCTTCTTCATGGCATCCTCATCATCACTATCATAAGGACACTTGGCAATGAGATGGTCCTTGCTATTGCACCGGAAGCACTTCATTGGGCGGTCACTCTTCTTGGATGAGCTTCTCTTGCCCTTTGACCGGTAGCCCTTCTTCACAAGCTTCCCCATCTTCTTGACAAGGAGTGCCATTTGCTCACTCATGTCTTCTTCTTCACTTGAGCTAGAGCATGGCTCATCATCACTTGATGACTCTTGCTTCTTCTTCTTGCCCTTGCTCTTGGATGATGTGGCCTTGAATGCCACACTCTTCTTGTTGTCGTCATCCTTCTTCTCACTTTCCTTCTTCTTCTTCACCAACTCTTCCTTCTCATGATCCTCTCTAAACTCATCATCGGTCATGATCTCTTGAAGAACTTGATTGGGAGTTGGCTTGTCCTTCATGGTTGTCTTCATCATGACAGTCTTCAAGGTCTCAAATCTCTTAGGTAAGCATCTCATGAACTTGGTTGAGAATTGTTGATCCTTGACTTCTTCACCAAGTGCCTTGAGCTCATTCACTATCACTTGAAGCCTATGAAACATCTCCGGCACACTCTCATCTTCCTTCATTGCGAAGCTAGTAAACCTCTCTTGAAGCATGTAGGCTCTTGCCGTCTTCACACTATCGGTGCCCTCATAAGCTTCTTCTAGTTTGACCCAAATGTCATGAGCCACCTCAATGTTCTTGATGAGCTCAAAAGCTTTGTCATCAAGGGCCTCATGGAATGCACTCACGGCAACATCATTTGCTTGTTGCTTGTTCTCTTTGGCCGGTGTTGGCACCGCACCCTCAACAATCTCAAACTTTGTTTCGGTCACATTCCACACCTCTCTATTGATTGACTTGAGATGACTCTTCATCTTGAGCTTCCACTTGGCGTAGTCATCGCCATGGAAGGATGGTGCCCTCTTGATGTTGTTGATATGCAAAACCAATGCCATTGCTTCACCGTAGGATGTTAATCCAACACAAACAAACGGTGCCCGGCTCCGATACCACATGAAAGGTCACAACGGCTAGAGGGGGGTGAATACCCTAATAAAATTCTTGCAATGACACTAAATCACAAGTTAGATAGCAAGGTGGCAAATGTGCAAGGCTAAAGCTTCGGCTACTCTATGCAAGCCGTCCTACACAATGCAAGGCTACTCAAATCAATAGCATATCAACCACCGTGATTAAGCTACACAATGACGGTTCACGGGCGACCGAACAAGCTATTCTAACCACCGCGATTAATCTACACAAAGATGGTTGCGGGCGACCACCACAAGCAATTCTAACCACCACGATTAAGCTACACAAAGATGGTTGTGGGTGACCACCACAAGCAATTCTACTTTGCGGGAATGTAAAGAGGGGATGAAGGTTTATACCACCGCGTAGAGAAGAAGATGCCCAATCTCCGGCGTAGAAACCAATCACCTACACAAGCTCAAGCACAAGACAATGGAGGACGAAGCCTCGGCAATCACAAATCAACACAATGATTTTTTACCGAGGTTCACTTGCTTCCCGGCAAGCTACTCCTCGTTGTGGCGATACACTTGCTTGGTGAGTTGCCCGCTCAATTGGCTCGATGCCAAAGACCCCGACGGGGAGCCGCAATCTCCACACAAGACAAGGATCCACAAGCCACGAGCAATCCACTAGAGTATCCTTTCGCGAACTCCCGCGGGGAAGGATCAAGAACCCCTCACAAGAACCCGGTGTGGCCTCGAACAATCACCAAGTCGAGCTCACCACCACCCGCTGCTCCAAACCGTCTACGGTGACGGGAATCACCGAAGAGTAATAAGAATCCACAGCCCACTCGACGAACAAGTGCCTCTAGATGCAACTCTCAATGCAACGCACTTGATTCCTCACTCAAATCTCACACAAGATTATCAAGAATCAAAGAGATGAGTGGGAGAGGGAGTCTCTTGCTCAAGAATGCTCAGGAGTAGAAGAAATGGCCAAGAGAGAGCTCCCAAACTGTCTACGCAAGTATTTATAGTCGTGGGAGGAAATAGAGCCGTTACTCCCCACGGGCGCCTGCGCAACACACGCCGGACACGCCAGTTACCCACCGCCGGACGTGTCCGGCGTGTGCTTGCGGCCGACCGTTGCCATTTGAATCCATGCCACGTCAGCATCCGGCGCCTTCTCCACTCCGCGTCCGGCGCACATCAACGAGCGCGTCCGGCGCTCCGTTGCGCTGAAGACCGGCTCTGGGTCGTGTCCGGCGTACGCCGGATGAAACATCCTCAATTTTCCATGAAGGGAAATCTCACAGAATGATATACATTAGTTGATAATCAATTCCATACATCGAATTATAAATCTAAAGAGTACAAGTAGAGGGGTTTACATTAATATTTACAACGCCACAAGGCGGAAACAAAGTATATCTAACATCCAGAACAGCTTGAGAAGGCGGAAGTAACGCGGAAGCAGCTTCAAACTCCAACTTGAGCGTAGGCACGAGACCTTCTAATCCATTTGACATCACTGGGAAGCAGGAAAATCTGCACACCGCCAGATGTGTGCAGGCCATGGTTAGCACCGAATGAGCTTTAGTGGAAAAGAGAAAATAAAGGGATCTGGCGATCCTATAATTTGGCTGAGGTTTGCATCCTAGCGCATGCGAAATAGCAACAAGTAGTAAATAATAATAATGAATATAGTCAAGTTTAATCATTCCCATTCCCACACACACATCCATCCATCATCCCGTCCATCCCAAATCCATCCTCACACCTCCATCACCACATGTCACACTCAGGTCGGTAGATCAACTCCCTCTCGGGCTGCCTCAACGGTCCGCAGCCCCCATCCCAGGCTCGCGACCGGTATGCTCGGGGAAGGTAGAACACTCCTCTCCTATCTAGTGAAGCAGAACACAGGACAGGTCCATAGCTGACAAGTCAGCATATGTATCGATCGATCAACCAAGAACACTCTGCAGAGGTTTTAAATCCCACAAGATCGCCTTCATCGGCGTGCGCACACCTAGGCGGATTCCGGCCGCTTGCTATAATAGAACGATGCCACCCTACCTCTCACCCGGAACATCCCAAGTACCTCGAATGGCCGAAGCCGTGAAGTCGTGAATCCGTGCCGTTGTTACGGGTCTCACGATCACATCAGAAGGGTGTGAGTCCATCAACGCCCGTACCTCCCTACACTCTCGCCTAGTAGTAGTGGCACCGTGCTACCAAGTAGTCCAGCCGTCTCCCCATCACAGAGAGCATGTGGTATGCAAAGGAGTCCTGAAGATACTGAGTACTAGTAAGTCCTTAGGGATGACTAAGCCGGAATGTCTCCATCAGGGTTACCGTTCGGGTGCCATCACAACACCACGTGCCACCACACCACCTTCTCCCTGAGCTCTGCCCCTCAGAAGCTCACACTCAGGGTACTCCATCCATAGTTACCCGCCACAGGTATCTCACAGGGATGTCCAGTCCATCCCAGGGCAAGACTCGCTCCACAAGCTCGTCGTATATCCCAGCTCGCCGACTCGACCCTCACCCTCCATGCACTCAGGTCACACTCGCAGAACCACCAGAATCTCACCAAGTCCACCAAGCCTGGCATCCCGAGCCAAACCATTCCCAGGGGTTCACCACCCGCATCACATCACAGATCCAATGCGAAGTAGAGTTATAATAAGTATGGTGATATAAAGTGCAAGCAAGCAGAAGGGCAGTAATAATAATAAGTGCGAGCGCAAAGCTGGGTAACATGGTGAAGGGTTTTCAATCAAGGGTATAAAAGGCTCAGGCAATAGCATGCATCAATATTCTAGCAAAGGGATAAATATAAAGCGCTAGCAATTCTATAAATTATGCAATGTCTAATAGGATTCTCTAAAAGAAAGGTGCTGCCATGACACCTGCGATGTCGAGGTAGTAGTGGTACAAATCCGACCGTAGTGGTACAAGTCCAAAAGCAGTGGTACAGGTTGTCCTCCGTCGGATGTAGTCGATCAGCGGGTCTCCTCCTCCTAAGTCGACTCTGTAATCGAGACATAATAGTCGTGTTAACGACTCCTATAGAATAGCACAAAGAACGAATGAATATCAAAAGATCCAAATGCACTCAAACATGGGCTCATTGCGTAGAGCTCGATTTTATATGAATTTCCATATAAAGATCATCGTTTTTGGAGCTCGTATGAATAAGTTATGAATTTCCGAGGTTTAATGAATATTCTGAAAACGAAAAATGGCTGAATAATCCAGGGCTTGACACGTGTCAGAATCTGGTAGGTCTACGTGATGTCGACATGGCTGCTGATGTGGCACTGATGATGACGTGGTGCTGATGTGGCGTGGGACCGGATGAAGTCATCGATGACGTAAGCGTTGACCTGGTCAACGAATATGGGCCCGATTGAAAGGTCCCGTGGTTGGGAAAGGCCCTTGTTTGGTTTTGATAATTGAGTGACAACTTTAGGTGGACTAACATGTGTGATGGTTGAGATACACAGGAGTTAGTTCACAGGTACATGTGTGTGAGCGACATATGCCATGGAGGAGAAATGGCTTGGAAATATTGTGAGGCTCAACACATGAGATGATGAAGGAGCTCATTGTATATGAGACATGACATAGAGTCATGTGACCAAGAGGTAATGATCAAGATGAGGCTTGGCTCGAAGGACCGGTTGCTAGTGTGAAGGGCAAGTTGGAGGCTTTGAAGCGAAGGACCGTGCGGCGGTGAAGCTTGAGCAAGACTTGGCACCGATGGACCAAGGCAATGGAGAAGAGCAAGTGAGGTCATGATCTATAGACCTAGAGCGTCACATGATGATGTGAAGTGTTCATATCATTTGTGATCGTGTCGGTGCATGCGGTGCACTTGGCACATTGGAGAAGACGGTGGAGATGGAAATGCGCAAGGCAAAGGTATAACCTAGGGCATTTCATTTCACTGGTCTAAGGTTGAGTAGAGAAGTACTTGACCGGATTTAGGATAGATGGCCGTACTATCAAGAGGGGTGATCTTGTTTGCATATCGGTCATCTAGTGCCACTTGAGCGATCTAACATTGCGATGTGCTAGGATCGAGTGGCGTGGTGAGTTGAAGTGAAAAATCCTTTGAAAATGATTGTGAAAATGCTAACACACAAGCACAAGAGGTTGTACACTTGGTGGTGTTGGCACATTTGCAAAGGTGGCATTGTTCGCGCTGTGGTTTGTAGGGTTGAGTTGGGTTTGGGTCCCTCTCTCCCTCCCGCCGAGCAAAGGTGGCATTGTTCGGCGTTTTTGGGGAAAATTGGAGGCATATTTTCTATTGCGCCGGATGCAAAATGTGGTTGAAAACATGCTATCACTGGTGATCAAGTTGGTATACTTGTTGGATAGCATGGTGGAGAAGTTGGCGTCCGGCGTGCGCCGGACGCAACGCAGGGAGGTCCACGGCCCAGGCCGTGCTCAGGACGCGGCGCCGGACGCGCCAGGTTGTTGGCGCCGGACGCCGGGCTGGCTGGGCGGCAGAAGGCGCCGGACGCGTCCGGCGTGTGTTGTTGCCTGCTGAGGTTTGAACTCGATCGCCAACGGTCGGCTGTCAGTGAAGGCCGGACGCGTCCGGCGATGTGCAGCTGACGCGTCCGGCGCGTTGTTCTCAGGCCCCCGAGGGGGCAACGGCTAGTTTTGCCCGTGGGGCTACAAATATGTTGGTTGGCCGGCTGTGGCCGGTTGCTGAGCACACTTTCGCCTTGGTGGCGTGTGTGGTAGTGCTTGGAAGCCCTCTAGCTCACATATGCTTGGTAGTGACCATCCGATAGTGTGAGAAGAGCGATTCTAGTGCGAGTGCTTTGTGAGATTGCATTTGTGGCACTAGGTGGTTGAGTTGCAAGCGGGAGAACTTGTTACTCTTGGAGGATTGCCACCTCCTAGACGGCTTGGTGGCAAGAGGCTCCGTGGTAGCACGCGTGGAGATACGGTGCTTTGGAGAAGAGATTGTGAGAGGTCGGTACTCACCTCGCGGGGATCGCGAAGAGTAGCCCTATTGGATTGCGCGTGTCATTGAGTTACCACCCTTGTGTGTGTGGGTTTGCTCGGTGCCTCGAGGGGCTTGTTGGCATTTCTTAGCGCAATCACTAGAATTGTTACATCCCAGTGGTCACACCAAGAAACGCCAGGTGATAGTCGTGTTCTAAAGATATTATCCGCAAGCGCACGGATCTATCATTGTAGCATTTCACCCGGGGAGTATTCTCAGGGTATCGTTATTTATATTTTCCCAAGGGAAGGCATGGTGTAATATACCTCTAGCACATGGATATGGAACTTCACATCATTGAAATAAGCTTTAGTGCTATGCAGGGGTAAGATAAATGGTAATTTGAGGATAGTGGACACACACTTGGACCTCACTCAAGGATAAAGAGAAATAAGGAATAAAAGTAACGGAAAGAATAAAGAGTAAATCTACAGGAGCTGGTTGGTCGTATACAGCTAAGTATAGAACAGCTAAGTCATATGTTATACAGGACTAGAGACAAGTCAGAGCCTAGAGTAACAGGGAGACCCCCGTAGCTGGTCCGGTCCATGATAGAGGCATTTACGAACTCCTACACGACATACGGACATGGGGGATTACGAGGACGGACGGGGCTGTCACCACCTGCCGCCTACCCTCAACCGTGGCATGCCATCATATTCGAAGGCCCTCTCGTATCCGGACACCACGTCCGCATACTAGAGAACTACCTATGCTCCCCCAGGACTCCCACCCTACGGATGGACGAGCTAGAACATAGGCAAACCCGAAAGAACATCGAACCGTTACTTCATTCTCATCGTGGACTCTAATTCTATAAAACATATGAACGATGAAGAACAGGGATGAACATGCTATGAACTGATCATATGAACTTTGCTCTATTTCATATGTATCAACATGAACATGATCAAGACTAAGCTCTAGTTCATACACTAAGCAATATATAAAGTATAAGAACTTGAATAAGGAAGAACATTCCATAGAATATTACCAAGTTGAATCTCTCTTCTTCCTAGGAGACAAGCTCTCCTTGGTAGCTTTCCTAGCTCCAACACTACTAACACTAGACTAAGGAACAAGTGGAGGTGAGAGGGAGAGAGGCCAAATGAATGTGTGTGTTGTAAAACCAATTCTTCTCCCCTTTTATATGTGTGAGGAGGTTGGTTTGAGCCTGATTTGGCAGTACACCAAATACCGCCCTCCTCTCGTCATTAAGGAACCGCCTCCGGCCCGGCCGGGCCCACGCGCGCGGGGGGTGGCGCGCGCGCCCGGTGCGGCCGCGCCAGGTGCCGCGCCCCCTGACCGCCTTCGGGTGGTCGGTTGTGGAGTGGGCCTGGGCCATGTTGGTTTGGTGTTTTGGCCCATCCTGGCCCCGAGGTGGCCCTTCTCTACTTTGGGTTGGTTTGGCGCTTTCCAGAAAGTGCCTTTTTGATATTTAATCCCTGCACTTTTTATTGATTCCTGCAATGACAGTATATTTCCTAGTGCATGTGGATTTGGGTTAGTTGTAAAAGTATATGCATATAGGAATATATAATTCACCCTTTTTTATGTCTAATTGGCGGTATAAACTCGTCAATAAGGACTGCCAACAAGATCCCCCAAGCTTACCCTTTGCTCGTCCCGAGCAAAGCTTAGCCCTAGGTGGTTGATCAGGAGTTGCTACTATGCCGATCATGAATCAAATGTACCAAACGTATAAGCAAGATTTCTACTAAGATTTGAATAAATCGGCATGACTGCTCACCCTGTTATTGCTTCAAGACAAGCGGGGCTTTCCAGCTTTCTCGAGTCTTGGGAAATTGCGAGATAGAACAGATTCACAAGCGTTGCTTATCGTCTTCCTAAGATCAACCAATTTTTCAAAGGTTTGGAAAGTTTTGTAAAAGAAACTCAAGTTCCTCGAATGATTCTCTCGCCGCTCAAAAGTGTTTGTACCTCACCAAAGGCATTGTGATTTTTGCCTTTCTTTCTAACCTACTACTATGGTCAAGGTGGAGTTTTAGGTGGGTAAGAAAGGTGGGCATGCTTGGATCACAAAAAATTTGTAAAGCCAAGAATCGAACCATCCGAAGATTAAGACCATACACTCGATCGAGATTTGTGCAAGTGTGTGAGAGGGTGAATGATTCCTAATTCTAAATATTTTTGGTACTCCATGCATCATGACTCCTTGGTGGAAAAGGAAATTTTGAGAGAGTATGGGCTGGACAAGGGAAAACTAAGATCTTTCTTTTCTTTCATCTTTTCTTCCTCTCTTTTTTTTTTCTCTTCTCTTTTCTCTTCTTTTTTTTTGAATGGGAGACTTACTGAAATTCCCGTTTATCTACTTTGGAAATTTATTGTTGCCCCTTGGCACATTTTTTTTAACAAGGATGATAATGCCCAATACTCTCTTTCGTGTATGATGAAGAATTTTTGCGGGAAGAAGTCATGATGAAAAGCGAGGAGTAGTTTTGATGGATGATGGATGCGCGATTCTCGGTATAAGAGTCGGCATACTTTGTTTGGCGAAGAGGGTGCACAACTCTAGGGTCAAGAGTTGGCGTTTTTGGTGGATTGGATGAAAAGTTAAGTTGCGCAACTCAGCGGTGTACGGGTCGGCAAATTTATTTGGTGGGTGCAAGTGAATCTCAATCGTGAGTGTAAGACCATAATCTCGCGGAGGTTGCGTACTTTAGTGATCGATCAAGCAAAGCATATGACAACCGGTTTTTGTACGAGATTGACAAACTACGTCATATGGCCTTGGTAGGTATTTCAAAATCATTGAGGAACTTTTGTTTTGATTATTTTGAAAATAAGACTCCGGAAGTCAGGTTTTCACTCAAGGTAGAGTCATAGCGTTGCTCGTGGCACTATATCATACCCGGCAATAACTTAGACAAGATCTAGCCTATGCATCCCACTAATCTCGAGTTTTCAAAGATGAGACATTTTAGCCGAAAAACTCAAACTTTAGAGAAAGCTTGATTATACACAAGGTACAAGCGAGTCATGAGACGAGCAACTTTTCATCATTTCAACAAGGGTAGAATCAAATATTTCTATGACATATATATATAGGAGATGACGAAGCATTTTTTTTATATACGTAAGTGTTAGTAAAGTACATACCTCTTATTGGGGGTCCTCCCCCAAGCTTGCTTGGAAACGGGGCCCTAAAAATTTATTCTGAGGTGGCGTATTATTTTATTTTATTTTGAGCCTGTCTTCAGGACTTCCTTATGATTGAGGGCCATCCTGCAAGGGTTAGCTCATAGCAAACTACCAATATTTCTGCTAGCAATCTATTTCAATGATCAACAAAGTTGACCAAGGTAAACTAGCAACCTAAGCACCATGCTCAAGCTACAAGTCTATGGAACATGCTAAGCTTAAACACATTCCAAAACATCAAACTAAGCAGGAACAGGGATAGCAAGATAGAACTTTATTTTGACAGACTATGTAAGCATAAATGAATAATTAATATACTATAAAAAGATAACTTACCGGTTATCCTGTCGGTCAGGGCTCACTTGTTTATAGTCCGTGAAGCGAGACTTTTCTCCTGCTCAGTTTGAGCTTGATGATGGGACATCCGTCTCAGGAGAAGTAGACGGGAATGCCTGCTTGGGTTTCCACACCATTTTCTTCTTTGGTGGTGTGGTGACGTTTGGTGAGGATGGTGATTGATCGTCCTCTTTTGGAGGTGTGGAAGTTTTGTCCACCTTTAACACCTTCGTCTCCTCTTTGGGGACTAGTTTTGGTGCCCCAGAGGTTTTGAGTGGAATTGGTTTTGCCTTGGGTTCCACTTTTTCTTGGGCCGGAGCCTTGCCCTTGTTCTTCTCTTTCTTTGGTTGTGCAAGAACAACTTTTGGCTTTGTTTCTTCCGCAGAGCTTTCTTCTTTTCTTTCTTGGGAGCTTTTTGCTCCTTCTTTCCTTTTTGTTTTAGCTCCTGCTCTTTCTTTTCTTTTGTTTCGTTCCTCGGATACCCTTTGCTTCTTTCTTGGGTTCAAGGGTCTTGGCTTGCGGCTCTGGCCTTTGTTCCCAGATGATATTGGGAATTCGATTCGCACCATGAGGTCGGATTTCAACTTTCGTGACCTCCCTTGTGGTTGGCTCATACCTGATGCGAATCATGTTGCACTCCTCCGTATTCCTTGGCCGGAACTGGAACTTCTCCTCATTCCCATTGATGTTGAACCGGATTTCTCCAGCTCCAACATCAATTTGCGCTCCAGTGGTACTGAGGAATGGTCGTCCCAAGATAAGCGGTGATTCTTTGGTGGCCTCCATGTCGAGCACCACGAAGTCCACAGGGACGAAGTATCCTCGGATCTTTACAGGGATATCTTCAGCTATTCCCGCTGGGTAGTGTAAGGAGGAGTCGGCCAATTGTAGTGTGATCGTTGTTGGTGACAGCCGTGTATAATTCAATTGGTCGAATACCATCTTGGGCATGACACTGACGCTGGCACCAAGATCACAGAGTGCGTGGTCAAACTGTTGCCCTCCAATGGAGCAAGTGATAGTGGGGCATCCGGGGTCCTTCTTCTCTGGTAAGTGATTGAGGATTTCCGCACTGCACTCTTCTGTCAGTTTGACCACAGTTGTGGATGGCAGTGGTCGCTTGTTGTTGATGATATCTTTGATATACTTGGCGTAAGAAGGTACATGTAAGACGACCATGAGCAGAACGCTCACATGTACTTTCTCGACCATCTCAACAAATCGAGCGAACGATCATTCACGGCTTGTTTCCCGGTCCTCGTGGCGAACGGATGTGTCGTGTCTGGATAATCCGAGTTGTCCCGATTCTCGTCGCCTTGAGGTTCGTGTGATGAAGGTTCTTCTTCGTGGCACCGCTTGCTTCCTAGCTGCTTGTTTAGGATATGGTGGATCGCGAGTGGCCTTACCGCCTCTCGTGGTCACGTAATTAACATTTTCAAAAGTACTAGCAGCTTGATCCAATGTTTTACCATTGGGATCAGAACATCGAAGCAATTTGAGCTAACTTGCCTTTCTATCATTTTGTTAAAGCTCAACGATTCTTAACGACAGTTAAACCTTCTATCTTGGTACTAATACTCTCTAAGATTTTGTCATTGGCCAGCATCTTTTTGGTAAGGTTTTCGTTGATCTTAGCTTGGCCAAGGACTAAATCTTTGAGAGTAGGCTGATTCGAATTGTAATTGGAAGAGTAATTCGAATTACCTTGGTATTGTGGACGGGACTGATTGTTCCATCCATTATTACCTCCTTGCTGTTGACGATACCCGTTGTTGATGTATGCAGCTTCTTCACGGGTTTCGGGGCAATCATTCCCTGAATGTCCGTCATTGCCACAGACCTCGCACGTTGTGTGAGATTCTATAGCTTTAACGGTGCCGGATGTGTCTCCGACGGCCCTTTCGTCGAACTTTTGCAAGAGCAGGTCTATTTTAGCGGCAAGCGCCTCTGTCTCCTTTACAGGGTGCGTGCCTTTTTGTTGCTTGGTTGGGGCCCTTCCTTCCCCCCAAGCTTGATTTTCTACCATCTTGTTGATTAACGCTGTAGCGTTATCAACAGTGAGTGATAGAAATGCGCCTCCAGCCGCAGCGTTGAGGTGCCCTTTTGACATGGGCGTGAGCCCATTGTAAAAGTTTTGGAGCACCAGCCATTCCTCCATCCCATGATGAGGACAGTCTAGGATAAAGCCTTGAAGTCTCTCCCAAGCTTCAGGAATGGGTTCCATCTGCGTTTGCTGGAAATTGGCAATTCTTCCCCTCAGGGCGTTTGTTTTGCCCATGGGGAAGAACTTTGCGAGGAATGCTGTGGAGCATTTGCCCCATGTGCTCACAACCTCTTTATCTTTGTAAAACCACTGTTTTGCCTTCCCCACAAGGGAGAAGGGAAACAGCCGGAGCCTGATGACGTCAGCTTCAATGTCCTTGATGACGACGGTGTCACAGAGCTCTAGGAAAAGCTGTAAGTGAGCGTTCGCATCCTCATTGGGGAGTCCGCAAAACGGGATCCCCTGCACCATGGTGATCAGGCCAGTCCTTAGCTCGAAGTTCTTGTCCGCCATGTTAACAATGGGCCCGGTGGGCACGTTGGCAACAGTGGGGACGGAGAACTCGCGGAGAGTCTTCTGAGCCATCGGGATGGTTGCTGATGGTGCGGCGATGACCGGTTCGACTGCCGACGGAGTAGCAGAAGAAGTAGCTCTAGGCTTTTTCTTCCTTAGGAGTGCCTCCGGATTTGGATGGAAATTGTCTGGCAGGGAGAAACCGGACATACACTATCCTATTTTCACCCATAACAGGAGAAAACATAAAAGTTAGCCTGCATAGACTCGGGCTATTTCTAATGAAGTTATATCCATGCCATGCTAGAGTATTTTAACCAATGTCTTCCCAAACGGCGCCGAAATGCTTGTTGGCATTTCTTAGCGCAATCACTAGAATTGTTACATCCCGTGGTCACACCAAGAAACGCGGAGTGATAGTCGTGTTCTAAAGATATTATCCGCAAGCGCACGGATCTATCATTGTAGCATTTCACCCGGGAGTATTCTCGGGGTATCGTTATTTATATTTTCCCAAGGGAAGGCATGGTGTAATATACCTCTAGCACATGGATATGGAACTTCACATCATTGAAATAAGCTTTAGTGCTATGCAGGGGTAAGATAAATGGTAATTTGAGGATAGTGGACACACACTTGGACCTCACTCAAGGATAAAGAGAAATAAGGAATAAAAGTAACGGAAAGAATAAAGAGTAAATCTACAGGAGCTGGTTGGTCGTATACAGCTAAGTATAGAACAGCTAAGTCATATGTTATACAGGACTAGAGACAAGTCAGAGCCTAGAGTAACAGGGAGACCCCCGTAGCTGGTCTGCCAGCCGATAGAGGTATTTACGAACTCCTACACGACATACGGACATGGGGGATTACGAGGGACGGACAGGGCTGTCACCACCTGCCGCCTACCCCTCAACCGTGGCATGCCATCATATTCGAAGGCCCTCTCGTATCCGGACACCACGTCCGCATACTAGAGAACTACCTATGCTCCCCCAGGACTCCCACCCTACGGATGGACGAGCTAGAACATAGGCAAACCCGAAAGAACATCGAACCGTTACTTCATTCTCATTGTGGACTCTAATTCTATAAAACATATGAACGATGAAGAACAGGGATGAACATGCTATGAACTGATCATATGAACTTTGCTCTATTTCATATGTATCAACATGAACATGATCAAGACTAAGCTCTAGTTCATACACTAAGCAATATATAAAGTATAAGAACTTGAATAAGGAAGAACATTCCATAGAATATTACCAAGTTGAATCTCTCTTCTTCCTAGGAGACAAGCTCTCCTTGGTAGCTTTCCTAGCTCCAACACTACTAACACTAGACTAAGGAACAAGTGGAGGTGAGAGGGAGAGAGGCCAAATGAATGTGTGTGTTGTAAAACCAATTCTTCTCCCCTTTTATATGTGTGAGGAGGTTGGTTTGAGCCTGATTTGGCGGTACACCAAATAAGCACCGCCCTCCTCTGTCATTAAGGAACCGCCTCCAGCCGGCCGGGCCCACGCGCCAGTCGGGGTGGCGCGCGCGCGCCCCTGGTGCGGCCGCGCCAGGGTGCCGCCGCCCCCTGACCGCCTTCGGGTGGTCGGTTGTGGAGTGGGCCTGGGCCATGTTGGTTTGGTGTTTTGGCCCATTCTGGACCCGAGGTGGCCCTTCTCCACTTTGGGTTGGTTTGGCGCTTTCCAGAAAGTGCCTTTTTGATATTTAATCCCTGCACTTTTTATTGATTCCTGCAATGACAGTATATTTCCTAGTGCATGTGGATTTGGGTTAGTAGTAAAAGTATATGCATATAGGAATATATAATTCACCCTTTTTTATGTCTAATTGGCGGTATAAACTCGTCAATAAGGATCGCCAACAAGATCCCCCAAGCTTACCCTTTGCTCGTCCCGAGCAAAGCTTAGCCCTAGGTGGTTGATCGGGAGTTGCTACTATGCCGATCATGAATCAAATGTACCAAACGTATAAGCAAGATTTCTACTAAGATTTGAATAAATCGGCATGACTTTGCTCACCCCGTTATTGCTTCAAGACAAGCGGGGCTTTCCAGCTTTCTCGAGTCTTGGGAAATTGCGAGATAGAACAGATTCACAAGCGTTGCTTATCGTCTTCCTAAGATCAACCAATTTTTCAAAGGTTTGGAAAGTTTTGTAAAAGAAACTCAAGTTCCTCGAATGATTCTCTCAGTCGCTCAAAAGTGTTTGTACCTCACCAAAGGCATTGTGATTTTTGCCTTTCTTTCTAACCTACTACTATGGCTGAACGTGGAGTTTTAGGTGGGTAAGAAAGGTGGGCATGCTTGGATCACAAAAAATTTGTAAAGCCAAGAATCGAACCATCCGAAGATTAAGACCATACACTCTGATCGAGATTTGTGCAAGTGTGTGAGAGGGTGAATGATTCCTAATTCTAAATATTTTTGGTACTCCATGCATCATGACTCCTTGGTGGAAAAGGAAATTTTGAGAGAGTATGGGCTGGACAAGGGAAAACTAAGATCTTTCTTTTCTTTCATCTTTTCTTCCTCTCTTTTTTTTTCTCTTCTCTTTTCTCTTCTTTTTTTTGAACGGGAGACTTACCGAAATTCCCGTTTATCTACTTTGGAAATTTATTGTTGCCCCTTGGCACATTTTTTTTAACAAGGATGATAATGCCCAATACTCTCTTTCGTGGTATGATGAAGAATTTTTGCGGGAAGAAGTCATGATGAAAAGCGAGGAGTAGTTTTGATGGATGATGGATGCGCGATTCTCGGTATAAGAGTCGGCATACTTTGTTTGGCGAAGAGGGTGCACAACTCTAGGGTCAAGAGTTGGCGTTTTTGGTGGATTGGATGAAAAGTTAAGTTGCGCAACTCGCAGTGTACGGGTCGGCAAATTTATTTGGTGGGTGCAAGTGAATCTCAATCGTGAGTGTAAGACCATAATCTCGCGGAGGTTGCAGACTTTAGTGATCGATCAAGCAGCATATGACAACTGGTTTTTGTACGAGATTGACAGCTACGTCATATGGCCTTGGTAGGTATTTCAAAATCATTGAGGAACTTTTGTTTTGATTATTTTGAAAATAAGACTCCGGAAGTCAGGTTTTCACTCAAGGTAGAGTCATAGCGTTGCTCGTGGCACTATATCATACCCGGCAATAACTTAGACAGGATCTCGACCTTACAAGTGGTATCGGAGCCGGGTCTCTCATTTTAGTGGTCTTCACCGACCCGAGTGGATGGCAACTAGTGGGATAAATGTTGAATGTACTTGTGACACACATATTTTTGATGGCACACATTTTGCACGGTGGAAACACAATATGCTTGATCATTTTCGTGCCTCGGGACCTAAGGTTTGGTGGGTTGTCACAAAGGGTCTCACTCACGTGATGGACGATGAGAACCTAACCGAAGCTCAACAAGCTCTTTATGATCTTAATGATAAAGCACTTTGCTACTTAATGCTTGCTTTGAGTTTTGATGTGTTTAAGAAGGTGAATCATCGAGGAACCGCAAGTATGGCGTGGGACTCCATCAAGCACATCTATGGTGATGCCTCCACATGGGATGATGGCAAGTACAAGGCGGAGGAAGCCATGATGATGCTACATGAGTGTGTTGAGCATGATCACAACAAGGATGTTGTGGAGGATTGCTCCACCTCATGGTCAAGTGAGGAAGATGATCGTTCTACCTCAAGCTCACTTGACAAGATGAAGAATGATGCCTCAAGTGATGCAAGTGATGATTCTACCCCAAGCACACTTGATGGCAATGATGGTTCATGCTCCAATGATGATGCTACTACAAGCTCTCCAACATCATCATATTGCTTCATGTCACAAGGTGACACTAAGGTATCGATTTGCAATGTGATTGATCATGATTCATATGATGAGCTTGTTAGTAGACTTGCTAGCATGACCATGTCTTTAGAAAATGAGAAAGCCAAAACAATGAAACTTGAAAATGAAAACTCATTTCTAAAGACAACATGTGAACAACAAAAGCATCTACTTTATGTTACTACTTGTTCACATGATGTGTTAAAATTGACTCATGAGGAACTTTGTGTTGCTCATGAAACTTTGTTGCAAGATCATGCTTTTCTCACTAAGAAGTTTTCCAATGAAGAAATTAAAACTAGTGAGAGCTCATCAATTGGGTTGAATGATCAATCACATATGACTAACCCTTGTGATGTAGGGAAGAAGCATGTATCCACCTCTCATGATGTTTTACATGATATGCCATGTTCTTCACAATTATATGCTTGTTCTACTTCTATGTCTTGTGAGACTAACATTTTGAAGGAGAACCATGAGCTTCATGAACAAGTGAAGAAATTGAGCAACAAGCTAGAGAGGTGCTACAACTCAAAAGTCACCTTTGAGCATATGTTGAAGACTCAAAGATACTATGGTGACAAGTGTGGCCTTGGCTTCAAGAAGAGCAAGACAAGGGGCGAAAGAAAAAGAGAATTGAAGGAGAAAAAGCGACAACAATTGAAGCTATCCCATTCCATGTGCTATCGATGCCATGAAGCGGGACACCTTCATTTCACTTGCCCAAATGTTGAGAAGCTCAAGTTGAAGAAGGAAGAAGAGAGGCTTAAGCATGTGAAGTGCTTCAAGTGTCACATTCGGGGTCATCGTACCTCAATGTGCCCAACCAAGCAATTTTTGAAGCAACAAGAGAAGCCTCAACCAAAGCCACAAGTTTGAGAAAGAGAAGTCACCCCAAGATCAAGTCAAGATCAACCATGAAGATAAAGTTGATGACTTAAAGATGATGATGAAGAAGAAGACAAGAAGGGGTGGAAGAGCAAGGCATCAAACTCCTATCCAAGATGCCAAGACGATGATGAGCAAGAATCAAGAGAAGAAAGATTTGGCTCACATCAAGTGCTTCAAGTGTGGAGATATGGGACACTATGCCTCGGGGTGTCCTACCAAGCTTGAGAAGAAGGCTCAAGCAACTCATGAGAGGCAAGGCAATGAAGAGCATCACAAGAGCAATGAAGAAAAGGCTCAACTAAAGAGAAGATGCTATTCATGCCGAGAAAGGGGACACATGGCTCATTCATGTCCCCTAGGTAACAATTCTAAGCCTATTTCAATTGATGCAAATAATATGCTTAGAAAGGATGATAATGGTACCTCAATGGTTGCTATTGCAAAACATCCCGCTACTCATACTAAGGCTTTGCCTAAGTATGTTGCACCTAACTTGAGAGGACCCAAACATGTTTGGGTACCATCAAAAAGTGGATGATTGTGTGTAGGTACCATGGCATTGGAGACTTGATTCAATTGGGTTTATATCATTCATCATTTGATTGAATCAAGTAATTGAAGCTTAGTGCTATTCCTTTCCCAACCCGTCATGACAAGTGAAGTCCAATGTGCTACAACATACAAGTGCAATAATCAAGTTGTGGTAATCTATTGGTATTCGAAGGCTTGCAAAGTATTTGAGTTAAAGCTTGCTATTTGAACGATCATGAGCTACAAAGGTATATTCCTAGTTGATCTATTCATTTGGGTGCATATGAGTTGATTGAATTGGATATATATGCATATGTTGCTTGCTATGAGATGATTGAATGGATTCAATACTTAGCAATCAAATTTGAGTTAGTTTGGATGAATGTGATCACAAGATGACTTTTAGTGAGTGGTTTGATGAGATATATATCTTGTGTTGATGTTCAAACAAGTTGATATCAAGTTTGATTCAATTTGATGAAGCATAGCTCAATTGCTTAAATCTGTCCAATATTCAAAATCTGAGCTAGCTGAGAAAACAGCCATGTTTGAGTAATCAAATCTATTTGGATTGGCTTGAAATTTGGTATGCATGCTCTACACTTATGGTACAATATGCTGTACAAATTTCATGATGATTGGATGAGAATTGCTTTGGTTTTGGAGTATATCCTGTCAGCTATGGTGCAGCAGTTTTCAACATGTAGTAGTGTGGAAGATGTGAAATCTGGCAGCAATATAGAAGGCCAATGAAGCTCAAATTTTTCCAGCTGCAAGAAGACTTTGTTTCACTCATCTTCACCAAATTTCAAGGCATTTGGAGCTGTACATTGGGAGATATGAATTATTATTTGAAGGGCACAAAATCTGCCAGAAAAGTGACTATCATTGGATATATCAAGAGTCACTAAAACTGAAAGGTCCTCAAGTTGGTTTCATGTTTATAAGTGGTTGAGGAACCTAAGTTTGGTTTTGAATTGGTCTAGAAGCATGAACAATAATGAGTACAAGGCCATTTGATTATGAAGTGTATTTGTTACACTATTTGGCACTCAAATTGAAGAATCAAGATCAAACTCAAGATGAAGATGAAGTTTAAGTCCTAATGAATAATGAAGATCTTTTGGAAGAAAGAAAAAACTTAAAGAAGATTTCAAGTGATTCATCATATCAAGTCCAAGGATCAATCAAAGAAAGGAAATTCAAGTGAGTGTCAAGGATAGTTCTTGGTGAGAGATCACTTCTCCCTTGCGGGGGGCTTGCCGCCCATGAGCGGGTAAACCAAGTGGGGATACTTGGAAGGCTAACATGGAAGTGGTGATCTAAGGATTATTGGAGATGCTTGGTTGAAGCAATCAAAAGAGTTGATCAAGAAAGCAAGCAACACCCAAAGTAGAGAGAAATACATGACAAGTCAAGAAATGGTACAAGTGGTGTACATGTGGTACCCATACAAGTGGTATTCTCTCGTGCAAGCAACAATCAAGAAGAGAAGCAAGCCAACCATAACAAGAAAAGTGCACTTGATCATAAGTGGTTTTCATTTCATATGGATGAAGCTTGGTATTCAATCATGGTATCTATTGGCTTCATCAAGCTGTTGAATGGACTTCACATTGCTATTGGAGTAATGAAATTGGAATCTATGTGACTATCCTCTACTCCAATAAAGCAAAGGTGACATTGATTGACATATGCATACATATATTGCTAAGGACTTGTTTAGTGCATATAGTCATGATTTTTAGGAGCATTCATGAAAAATCAAATGCTTTCAATGTTTATATGATGCCACTATTGTTTCTATGCTTTGTATGATCTAGTGGTAGCATATAACATGTTCATGAGCTAGTGAACCCAAGTACTTGATCTAGTTTGAATTGCATATAAGTTTCAAGTACAACATTGGCAAGATAACCCTTCTAGTAAGGTGTGAAGAAGCTTGTCATTGGTTCAAACCGGACATGGATGCTTATAAGTGATTCATATTAGCTCAAGTCTAAGAGAAAGAAGCTCATGGAAACAATCTAGTTCAAGAATTGGATATTCATGGCAAATCCAACAAGTGGTTACCATAATACTAGTTATTGCAAGAAATGTCTAGTTTATCACTATCTTCACAAGTGATGTTCCTACAAGTGGTTTGGTACACATGGTTTTTCATTCAAGTGATATCTAGTGCATCAACAAGATGGTTCCACAAGTGATCCTCAACCTTAAGTGATCAATTCAAATCAAGAGAAGCTACCCTCACCGACAAGAAGGTGTTTATAGATTGGTTTATGTTGGCGGTCCTTATTGACACTTTTTAACCGCCAACTTAAGACGAAAAAGGGAGAATTACATGTTCTTACTCGCATATACTTGTGCTATTAACCGAATTCCACTTGTACCTGGAGTTTACCCATGTTTACAGGAAATATACCAAGTACAGGAAATTTTATACAGAAAAGGCGCTTTCTGGCAAAGCGTAAAGAGGCACAAGAAGGAGACAGGCCCAACCAGAGCAGAAATGGGCCAAAACACCACACCACCTCGACACAACTGACAGGAGAGGCCCACCGGCCAAGGTCGGTTGGGGGGCGGCTCCCACCTGGCGCGGCCGCGCCAGGGGCGCGCGCGTGCCCCCCAGCCTGCCAGGTGGGCCCTGCTTCCTGGAGGCGGTGCCATCAATGCAGAGGAGGGCGGTGCGCTGGTGTTCCTTCCATATCTAGCTCGAAACCGACCTGCTCAAGATATAAAAGGGGAGAAGAATTCATTTTCAACACACACATTCATTTGAGCCATTCTCCTCTACTCTTGTTCTTTAGCCTAGTCAAGTAGCTTAGGAGCTAGGTTGAGCTATCAAGGAGGGCTTGTCTCCTAGGAAGAAGATTCATCACTTGGTAATATATTATGGAGTGTTCTTCCTATTTCAAGTTCCTGATCTTATTATGTAGCCTTGTTCATGAACTAGAGTATAGTTGCGTTCTTGCTAAACCTGATTCATATGAACTAGACCAAAGTTCTTATGATCATTGCTTAGCATGTTCTTCGTTGTTCTTCGTTGTTCATATACTTTATAGGATTAGAGGTCCTGATGAGAATGGAGTAACGGTTCGTCGTTCCTTTGGGTTTGCCTATGTTCTAGCTCGTCCATCCGTAGGGCGGGAGTCCGCGAGGAATATAGGTAGTTCTCTAATATGCGGACGTGGTGTCCGGATACGAGAGAGCCTTCGGACATGACGGCATGCCACGGTTGAGGGGTAGGCGGCAGGTGGTGACAGCCCTGTCCGTCCCTTGTAATCCCCCACGTCCGCATGTCGTGTAGGAGTTCATAAATGCCTCTATCGGCTGGCAGACCAGCTGTGGGGGTCTCCCTGTTACTTTAGGCTCTGACCCATCTCTAACCCTATAAGATTATATGACTTAGCTGTTCATGACATTGCTATGTATGACCTACCTACCCCACTTAGATTTATTCTTTATTCGTTCATTCGTTTATTCTTTCTTTTACACTTTATCTTTGAGTTTGGCTAAATGTGTGTCCACTATCCTGCAATACCATTACACTTACCCCTGTATAGCACTAGTGTCACATTTCGATGATGTGAAGTCAAGTATCCATATCCATGTTTAGACACCTCTACACCATGCCTTCCTACGGGAAATATAAATACGATACCCTGAGAATACTCCCCGGGTGAAATGCTGCAATGATAGATCCGTGCGCTTGCGGATGTTATCTATAGAACACGACTATCACCTGGCGTCTCTTGGCGTGACCACTGGGATGTAACAATTCTAGTGATTGCGCTAAGAAATGCCAACAGTTTGACCCATGCTTTGTCATAGGGGGAGGAGCCCCACTTCATTGGTGTTAGAGACAAAGACTCTTCAAGTAACCTACATGTGGTATCTTTAGTGCTATGACAAAGGGGAAGTGCCCAATGCATAGTTACAAGTGATCTCATGCAACTACATGTGGATTTTACAAAGTGGTGTCATTCCAACATATGGCGTTGTCCATCAAAAATGAAGATTCAAGACTCAACCATCAATCCCTAGTTCCAACCCTTTGCATCAAGAGGTTTATTTTATAAGTGGTATCTTACATGTGGTATGTTCAAGTGGTATTGCTACATACCTTTATGGTTATTGATGACAAAGGGGGAGAAATATGGAACAAAGATATGAGTGGAACGAAGATCTATGCAAGAGGCATACAAAAGGGAGTAAAAGATGGACATGGACCAAGAGGGAGCAACATTGAAGAATGGAAGAGGATCAAAAATTCTTGGACAAGAGAAGCACACAAGTAGGGGGAGCAAGCTCATGAATTTGATTGTTTGCATTTGATTTATGCACATTCATATGCTTGCTTGCATTTGCATAAGCTCTTAAATTAGCTCTTAAATTTGAAAATGCAATGCTTGTGTGATGTATGCTAGTAGTAGAACTTGATTGATGATTTGATCTACTAGCATGCATAGGTTGTATCTAGACATTCCCGTTGTTTTACAAGTGGTTCAAGAACCTTGCTTATAATGTTGATCTCACGGGGTTCTTGAGTCTTTGATGAATGTCGAGTTACTTCATGATGCTAAGGATGAACTTCAATGGTGCAACTTCAATTGGTATCACGCTTCAAAGGTTTATCCAATATACCTTAGCATCACTTAGTAGTGCTAACTCTCCCAAAATTTCCATATTTATGCATGTGTGCAAACTTGAAACCAAACCATTTGAGCACACATGTAGGGGGAGCTATCACTATCAAGTTGACTTTGTGGTACTTATCCAAATCATAACATTGTGCTTAAATGTTGGATAAGAGGCATAGAGTCCAAATATTCTTAATTTCCATATCTTTGTAGAGTTGTCATCAATTACCAAAAAGGGGGAGATTGAAAGGTCCCGTGGTTGGGAAAGGCCCTTGTTTGGTTTTGATAATTGAGTGACAACTTTAGGTGGACTAACATGTGTGATGGTTGAGATACACAGGAGTTAGTTCACAGGTACATGTGTGTGAGCGACATATGCCATGGAGGAGAAATGGCTTGGAAATGTTGTGAGGCTCAACACATGAGATGATGAAGGAGCTCATTGTATATGAGACATGACATAGAGTCGTGTGACCAAGAGGTAATGATCAAGATGAGGCTTGGCTCGAAGGACCGGTTGCTAGTGTGAAGGGCAAGTTGGAGGCTTTGAAGCGAAGGACCGTGCGGCGGTGAAGCTTGAGCAAGACTTGGCACCGATGGACCAAGGCAATGGAGAAGAGCAAGTGAGGTCATGATCTATAGACCTAGAGCGTCACATGATGATGTGAAGTGTTCATATCATTTGTGATCGTGTCGGTGCATGCGGTGCACTTGGCACATTGGAGAAGACGGTGGAGATGGAAATGCGCAAGGCAAAGGTATAACCTAGGGCATTTCATTTCACCGGTCTAAGGTTGAGTAGAGAAGTACTTGACCGGATTTAGGATAGATGGCCGTACTATCAAGAGGGGTGATCTTGTTTGCATATCGGCCATCTAGTGCCACTTGAGCGATCTAACATTGCGATGTGCTAGGATCGAGTGGCGTGGTGAGTTGAAGTGAAAAATCCTTTGAAAATGATTGTGAAAATGCTAACACACAAGCAGAAGAGGTTGTACACTTGGTGGTGTTGGCACATTTGCAAAGGTGGCGTTGTTCGCGCTGTGGTTTGCAGGGTTGAGTTGGGTTTGGGTCCCTCTCTCCCTCCCGCCGAGCTTACGAGGCGGGATTCGGCGTTTTTGGGAAAATTGGAGGCATATTTTCTATTGCGCCGGATGCAAAATGTGGTTGAAAACATGCTATCACTAGTGATCAAGTTGGTATACTTGTTGGATAGCATGGTGGAGAAGTTGGCGTTCACGACGCGACGAAACGACGAAGTGCCTCACTAGTAGAGGCGCCGGACGCGGCTGGTTTGAGCGCCGGACGCGCCGGTTGGGCGCCGGACGCTACTCAGTGCGTGCCGCGGTGCTGGCGGGCTGCCGGACACGCTGGCTGGACGCTGGCCTGCTGGGCCGGATGCTTCCGGCGTGCACAGGGGCGGTTCGGACAGGGGCGCGCGTGGGCCGGCTGGCTGCTGGGCCGGACGCTCGACCCACGGCGTCTGGCGTGCGCCGGACGCAACGCAGGGAGGTCCGCGGCCCAGGCCGTGCTCAGGACGCGGCGCCGGACGCGCCAGGTTGTTGGCGCCGGACGCCGGGCTGGCTGGGCGCGTCCGGCGCTGGACTGCGGACGCGTCCGGCGTGTGTTGTTGCCTGCTGAGGTTTGAACTCGATCGCCAACGGTCGGCTGTCAGTGAAGGCCGGACGCGTCCGGCAATGTGCAGCTGACGCGTCCGGCGCGTTGTTCTCAGGCCCCCGAGGGGGCAACGGCTAGTTTTGCCCATGGGGCTATAAATATGTTGGTTGGCCGGCTGTGGCCGGTTGCTGAGCACACTTTCGCCTTGGTGGCGTGTGTGGTAGTGCTTGGAAGCCCTCTAGCTCACATATGCTTGGTAGTGACCATCCGATAGTGTGAGAAGAGCGATTCTAGTGCGAGTGCTTTATGAGATTGCATTTGTGGCACTAGGTGGTTGAGTTGCAAGCGGGAGAGCTTGTTACTCTTGGAGGATTGCCACCTCCTAGACGGCTTGGTGGCAAGAGGCTCCGTGGTAGCACACGTGGAGATATGGTGCTCCGGAGAAGAGATTGTGAGAGGTCGGTACTCACCTCGCGGGGATCACGAAGAGTAGCCCTATTGGATTGCGCGTGTCATTGAGTTACCACCCTTGTGTGTGTGGGTTTGCTCGGTGCCTCGAGGGGCTCACTTGAGAGTGGTGTCTTGCGGTGTCTTGCGGGGCGTGCCTTGAGGGGCAAGTGACTTGAGGGTCACACCGAAGAACCATCTGGGTGAAAAGACCGGAGGAACCACCGAAGGTGTTGGTCGACACAACAGGACGTAGCTTGGGGGCAACCAAGTGAACCTGGTGAAAAATCGCCGAGTCATCTTGTGTCCACACTTCACGGTGGTTTGCAATCTCTTTCACAAGCTTTGTACTTACATTCTTTACTTTCATATATAGCTTGTGTAGTTGCTCTAGTGATTAGTTAGCTTTTGTAGCTTGTTAATCACCTTCTTGCTTGTGTAGCTAGAAGTAGAGTAAGTTGCCTTGCTTAGCTTGTGTAGTTAAGTAAGATTGAGATCTTGGGTTTGGCTTGTGTAGCTTTGTCCTTGAGCATCTAGTGAGCTTAGGATTGGCTTTGTGCTTTTGCTCATTAGAATTGTATAGGTGTACACCCGCTTGCTAAAGTACTAGTTGCTTAGGTTTATGTGACCTTGCAAGCTAGACTTGTTTAGTGTGCACTAGCTAGATTGACACCTTGTTTACTTGTTTAGGATCTTTTACAAGGTGCTTCTAGAGTTACAGTTAGAGGGGTGAAGTCTTGGCTAGGCCGATAGATTTAATTCTGCACTTATATCGGTTAGCCGGAGTGATTAGTTTTATAAAGGACTATTCACCCCCCCTCTAGTCCGCCATCTTGACCTTACACCGGTATGGGCCGCGCAGGGCCGGGTCAGGGCCTGGACATGGGCCAACGCGCTGGGCCTTGGGCCGTGGCCCGCCATGTGTTGATCTTTGGGCGCGCCACGTCTCCATTTGGATCTGGATCGGGCTCAGTCCACGGGGCAGTCCACACAGTGTGGCTCACGGTGGAGAACCAACTGCTGGTCTATACACCCAAACGTGGTCTACGGTGGACCATGTCTACCCACCTCCTTTTATCACACGGTCCATATGGACGAGGTTCATGGTCGCAGCTTACAAGTGGCCTTCGGGTCTACGGTCCTGGTGCACGGTGGACGGGGCAAGGGTCCCGCAGGTTAGCTCGCCGGCGGCATGGTGGGCACACCAGTCATCTCCGGTGGTTCTCGGACTTGGCTAAGGCGTGCACAGGCTCTGCGCGAGTACGGTGCAAGTGTTCCAGGCGCCAGGTGGCTCAGCGGGGTCTCGACGACGGCTAGCCGTGGCGGCGGCAGTCCGCCGGCGGCATGGCTTCGAGCAGGAGGTGTCCTGGTAGTCCGTGTCTTCGGCTGAGGAGTGCATCGGCCACACGGTCTCAAGTCGATCACACCGGTGCGATAAGGGGGCCAGAGAAGAATTCCGCATCTCAACTCCCGACGGCGACAATACGGTGGCCATGGCGGCATGGTCGCACATCGCGACTGAGGGCAAGGACTGCTTCCCTGTCAAATTGGCGCAACGATCCAACAATTGGGGTCACGGGGTTGTCCAAGAGCACGCCGGCGATGACCAATTCCCGCGGCGGAGTCCGCGCGTGGTGAAGGCCCACGGCAGCGTTCCGGCCGGGCGTCGGCGTCAAGCAGCGGCGTCAAGGCGGGGCTCCGGGCTTCATCTCCTACCAGGCTAAGTGCGAAAATCCAAGACGGTCCTCGACGGCCCATCCTCGTGTAGCGAGGCGGCCGGTGTGGTGGCGTGTCCACGCGCCATGGCGGTGCTCCGGTGTGGGCTCTGTGGCGGCATGTTCACGGGCTAGGGCGTACCAGGGCTCATCTTCCCCGCCGTGCGTGCGCATGGAGTGCCACGAGACGTGGCGGGTCCAGATCCAGGGTCCAAGGGGCTAGTCAGGGCAGGAAGAGCCGGCATCGAGGCCTCGCTGTGGCAGGGCATGGTCGCGGCGAGCGTCATGGTGGTCAGTCCACTCCGGCGTCCCTGACATCGGGATTCCATTTGGCTTAGCAAGTCTGTGCTCGTGCGTGCGGGTGTCCAAGGCCGGAAAGGGCCTAAGCCTATGCGCTCTCGGGACAGAGCGCCATGGCTGGAGCAGCATGGTCAAGGCGGAAAGGCGGCGGCGGAAATGGTGCTCACCAGCGCAGCAGGGGATGCAGGGCGTGAGGCGGCGTGGCGGAGGTGATGCAGTGGAAGCGGTGGCGATGTGCAGCGCTCCCCCTTCAAGTCCGGCGAGGTCCTCCTCCTCGAAATCCGGCGGCGGCTCTTGGCTCCATCCCCGCCTCCACACCTCTCCACTTCCTCCTTTCCTCCCTCTTCTCTTCAATTTCGGTGTCGGGTAGCTGTGTCTGTCCCGCGGCGCGGCGAGAAGGGCGCTGGAAAACCCTAGAGTACCAGGGCACGGCTTATATAGGCGGCGGTGTGTACTGGTGCTCCATGGACGGTGATGGCGCGGCCAGGATCGATCACACGGTAAATGGGGGCTCCTCGGGTCGCTTTCATGGGTCGCTGGGTCCCGGCTGGCAGCGAGGAAGCCAATTTGGCTTCGCGGCCAAGGAAGCTGGCCTCAGGTGGCGAACAGGGTCACGGCGTCGTCGAGTTCGAGCGGGAACGCGCGCGGACGGGTCATGCAATTCGTGTGATCTTGTCGGGCGTCGGTCGGCCAAGTGAAGCACATTCGAGGCGTTAGCATGAGCGGGGAAAAGATCATGCGGAGGAGGTGCGTTGCGTGGCGGCGACGCGGGGGACAGGGCCTGACAGCAGAGACATCACGCGAGGGGGGACCTCAAAGCTTATGACAGGCGGGGTCCCCCTGTAAGCGAGAGCGGCGGGGCGATTTGGCTTGTAGTGGGGGAGGGTGCTCCCGGTGTGGTTGTGGGCCGCGGCTAAGCGGGCCGATTGGGTCCTTCGGTTCATGGCCGAAAAAAGGAAGGAAACCAGGCTGGTAGGTCGTGGGCCGGCTGGGTCGCAGGGTTGGGCCAAGTTGTTGGTCGGGCCGCGGTATGAAAGAAGAGAGGAGAGAGTGAAGTGGTCGGGTTGGTGGGCTTGGGCCGTTCATTTCCAAGAAAAAGAGAAAGGGAGAGGAAGGGAGTTAGCGGGCTGGGCCAGGTTCATAGGTCGAAATGGCCTTCTCCATTTTTTGATATTTGCTATTTGCCTTTTCTATTTTATTCCTCTATTAATCCATCACTTAAGCAAGTGCCAAGTGTGTGTTAAGCACACTTAAGGCTAGGGTGGTCCATTAGGGATTAGTGGGCGGTCTTTAGGGTATATATCCCAAGAGTTGATAATATATATACATGTATGTTTATTAATAAGTCAATAGGTGAAACATTTATTTAATACCTTAAATAAATGTTAAGTGGTTTTATTGCCATCACAAAAATCCAATGAAAAACCAAATCATTCACAAGGATTAACTGTGCACGAAATGATGCATGCCTATGTGCCGATTAACGAGGTAAATGTAAAGTTAGTATAACCTAGGCGGATCCCCAATAGTCAGACATAGGATCAAGCGGTGGCTATCTTCTATGTAGGGTCCCCATTAGTCCACTATAGCATGTTTAAGAATTAGTTTAAAGGCATAGATTATCTACTACTTGAGTGTTATTGTATTGGTCTACTAGAAAATATGTTAGGCTTTGGGCCCAATCTCATGGCTCATTAGATAAGTTATCGCACCAAGGTGGATTAGTGAGGGTTCATTTACTAAAGTGGTCAAGTAGTTAGTTACTTAGGTGTAGGTGGCTTCTATTACTGCATCATAGGTTCGAGTAACACATCTCATGTGTGGGTTATGCACATAGGGTTAATATACGGGCTTGTGTATATACAAGTTACACCTAGTATTATAGCCACTCTCTAATAACAGGTGAGTACTTGTATAATTAGACTGTAGTGTATGGACATACATATAACCATATACTATACCTAGTAGGAGTTCATTAGGATTTAGGATCATGACTTAGAGACTATTTCCCAAGGCATATCATAGCTAATGATTGGTCACAGGTTCTGCTAGTAGGTACATAGGGTCATCTTAGGAGCTCTGTCATATGTAATACAATGTCACGCCGAAGTCATGACATGAGGATACATGCGTTCTAATCAAGATCCTAATCACATGTGGCTTAAGGGGTCTTTAAGACACATGTGATGACGTACAGTGCATCGCTTATTAAGTAAACATGGTTCCTAATTGTGCTATAAGGTAGGGTTTCCTATATGACAAGCAACAAACATGGGTTTGTTTAGAAAAAATTTTGTAGTTGGAATTTTTGTGTTTGGTGAATTTTCCGGGTTGTTACACCGGACGCCCAAGCACCCGCGTCCGGCGCGTGCACGGCCCAACCCCGAGGCCAGCCCGACACCATCGAACGCCGGACGCGTCCGGCCCACCACACCGCGCGTCCGGCCGGTGTGTCCGAGGCACCTGACGGCCCGGGGGCGCTCTGGGTCGCGTCTAACATCCAATGGACGCGCCCGACAGCCCAAGCCCCGCATCCGCCGCTGCCTCTGCCGCGCAGACTCCCCTAGGCCATGCCCGGCCCACCTCAGCCGCGTCCGGCGTAGCCCAACAGGCGCGTCCGGCGCGTGCTAGGGAGCCAAGCTTGTTGCCTTGTTGTCGATGAAGCACCGTCTTCGATTCAAGGTCCAAACCACTTGCCATAGGTGCCAACTCCCGCAGTGTAGATCACATCTCAAGCACCAGAGTTAGCATATCATCTCAAGAACACGTCGGCAAGTGTTAGCACTCTAGTTAGTCTCTCATGCATCATGCAAAGTCGAATCTAGAGGCATTTTGGACCGCGAGTCAACCGTGGATTCCCCTCTTGATAGTCGGTTGTCTATCCTAAATGTGATCACACTCGCTAAGTGTCTCGATCACCAAACCGGAAAGCCCTATCAAGTATACCTTTGCCTTGATCTCCACGGGCATTTCCATCCATCTTCAGAGCTTGATCATCTCATATGTCCACCATGTCCATTGCCATGATCACCATGCTCCATTGTCCACCAACATGTTGCTATGTGTCTAATCACACTTAGAGCAAAGCATTAGCAACATTGAGTGTCATTAATTACCAAAACCAAACCGGAGCTTTCAAGCACCCAGTGACCTTGTTTGTGGATTTGTGTGTAGTGTGGCCTGTCAATCGCCAGCGGTTTGCTTGACCCTGGACTCGACGCGGACGACTGTTTGACCCTGTCATCATCGATCTTCTTCCTTGTCGTCCACGCCAACCGCAGTATGACCCAACCGCACTACTGCAACCACACCAAGGTGAGTGTGTTCGACACACTACCCCTTTGGGTTTTTGTCGATGCGCATGAACAAAAAAATATGTTAAGTGACAAATGTATAACAAATTAGCATTAAATTATATTTGGCATGCTATATTTGATGAGCAAAACATGCTATTTCATGTATAAACCACTTTGGCATGATGTACACAAACATTTTGACATGTTATTTGCTGTAGTATTAAAATTTGGGCAAATTTGAGTCGAAAGCATTAGAAATGGCATGGTGATAACACACTAATTAACTTTGTTTATTTGCTTGGTCAATGATGTTTGAATGCCATATCTAGTATATAGGCACCCATGGCATGGTACGTAGTGTGGGTTGGTGAAAGGTCCCTTGTTTCGTTTTGATAATTGAGTGACAACTTAGGTGGACTGGAAGTGTGATCTAAGGATTATTGGAGATGCTTAGCTAAAGCAATAAAAAGGGTTGACCAAGAAAGCAAGCAACACCCAAAGTAGAGAGCAATACAAGACAAGTAATATTTCAAATGGTATTCTCTCATGCAAGCAAGAAAGCAAGAAGAAGCAAGCCAACCACAACAAGATAGTGCACTTGATCATGAGTGGTTTTCATTTCATATGAATGAAGCTTGGTATTCAAATTGATATCTATTGGTCTTCATCAAGCTTTTGGATGGACTTCACATTGCTATTAGAGAAATGTATTGGAATCTATTGACTATCCTCTTCTCCAACATAGCAAAGGTATCATTGTATTGTGCATGATCATTTCATCCCTTACTAGTATGCGGTTAGTGTATATAGTACATGCTTAATAGGATCGTGCATGACAATGAAATGTTTTCAATTCATAGTCTACCACTATTGCTTGTATGATTGATTTATCTAGTGGTATGCATATGAGTTTTTTCATGGGCTAGTGAACCTAAGTACTTGATCTAATTTGAATTGCAATATGTGTGACAAGTACAACATTGGCAAGATAACCCTTCTAGTGAGGTGTGAAGAAGCTTGTCATTGATTCAAACTGGACTTGGAAGCTCATATGCAAATCAAGATAGCTCAAGTCTAGGAAAAAGAAGCTCATGAAGATTATCAAGTTCAAGAAATTGATATTCATAACAAATTCAACAAGTGGTAACCATAGTGCAAGACAAGATCAAGATATGTCTAGATTATCACATCTCTACATGTGGGACACAAGGCATTCATATATGTGGTATCTAGTAACATTAAGAAGATGGTTCCACAAGTGATCCTCAACTTTAAGTGATGAAATTAAGAAGTGTTTACTTCATCACCTAGATCTCAAGATTGTTATATGGATTGACATATGCTTTGTCTTAGGGGAGGAGCCCCACTCAAGTATTAGAGGCAAAGATCCATAAGTGACATACATGTGGTTTATTTGGTTTGGTACTCATGCAACCTCATGTAGTGTTTACTAGTGGTGTCATTCCAATATATGGTGGCGTCCATCAAAAATTGAAGATTCAAGATTCAAGACTCAACCATCAACCCCTAGTTCCAACCCTTTGCATCAAAAAGAGTCATTCTTCCATGGTATCTCATAAGTGGTATTTATCAAGTGGTATATATCTTACAAGTGGGAGAAGTTGGATGACTATTGGTATCATTTCAAGTGGTGTCTTTGTGATACTACCCTTTATGGTGATTGATGACAAAGGGGGAGAGAAAAAGATATGGAACACATTGGAACAAATGGAATTTGGAACAATGATGGGGAGAGAAAAGATATGGAGAAAATATATGGAATGATGGTTTGGACATGAAGATGGACAAGAAAGAAGGAGCAACTTTGAAGAATTGAGAGGGATCAAAAATTCTTGAACAAGAGAAGCACACAAGTAGGGGGAGCAAGCTCATGAACTTAATTGATTGCATTTGAGTTGTGCATAATCATGTGCTTGCTTGCATTTGCATAAGTTTTTAAATTCAATATGCAATGCTTGTGTGATGTATGCTAGTCATAGAAGTTGATTGATGATTTGATAACTAGCATGCATAGGTTCAAGTAGTATCTAGACATGCCTTACTCTCATGAAAATCAAGAGCTTTATCATATAATGTTGATCTCACGGGGTTCTTGAGTTTTGATGGATGTCTAGTTACTCCATGGTGCTAAGGATGGTGTAAAATGCTACTTCAATTGGTATCACGCTACAAAGGTTTATCTTATATACCTTAGCATCACTTAATAGTGATATCCCTCCCAAAATTTCCATATTTATGCATGTGTGCAAGCGTGAATTCAAATCATTTGAGCACACATGTAGGGGGAGCTATCACTACCAAGTTGACTTTATGTGACTTATCCAAAATTTTATCTTTGAGATTAATTGTTGGATAAGTGGCATAGAGTCCAAAATTCTTAATTTCCATATCTTTATAGAGTTGTCATCAATTACCAAAAAGGGGGAGATTGAAAGGTCCCTATGTGGTTTTGGCAATTGAGTGACAACTTTAGGATGGACTAATGTGTTTATGTTGAGATACGCAGGAGATTAGTCCACATGTGATTATGTGATGAAGGAGCTTATTGCATATGAGACATGACATGGAGTCATGTAACTAAGATGGTAAAGATCGAGATGAGGCTTGGCTCAATGGACCAGTTGCAAGGGTGAAGGACGAGTTGAGGCTTGGATGCAAGACCATACGATGGTGAAGCTTGGGCAAAACTTGGCGCCGAAGAACCAAAGCAATGGTAAAGAGCAAGTGAGGTCAAGATCGATGAACCAAGATGGTCAAGTGATGATATGAAGTGGATCATATCATTTGGAGATCGTGTCGGTGCATGTGTTGCACTTGCACATTGGAGGCGATGGAGGAAATGGAAAAGCGCAAGGCAAAGGTATAACCTAGGGCTTTTCATTTCACCGGTCTAAGGTTGAGTAGAGAAGAGCTTGACAGGATTTAGGATAGATGGCTGTACTATCAAGAGGGGCAAATTGATTTGCATATTGGTCATCTAGTGCCACTTGAGCGATCTAACATTGCGACATGCTAGGATCGAGTGGCGTTGTGATATCAAGAGAAAGCCCTTTGGAAATGATTGTGAAAATGCTAACACACATGCACATGGTGATGTTCACTTGGTAATGTTAGCACATTTTGTGAAGGTGATGGTGATTGCAGGGTTGAGTTGGGTTTGGTAACCTCTCTCTCTCCCGCTAGCTTACGAGGCGGGATTCGGCGCTTTCGAGAAAATTGGAGGCATATTTTCTATTGCGCCGGATGCAAAATGTGGTTGAAAACATGCTATCTCTGGCGTTCAAGTTGGTATACTTGTTGAGTAGCATGGTGGAGAAGTTGGCGTTTGCGACACGATGAAACGACGAAGGCAGCGCTTGGTAGAAGGCGCCGGACGCGGCTGGAGTGAGCACCGGACGCGCCTGTTGGGCGCCGGACGCTACTCAGTGCGTGCCGCGGCACTGGCAGGCTGTCGGATGCATGGGCCGGATGCTGGCCTGCTGGGCCGGACGCGTCCGGCGTGCTCAAGGTCGGTTCGGACACGACACGCTGTGGCCCAGCTGGCAGCTAGGCCGGACGCTCGACCCGCGGCGTCCGGCGTGCGCCGAATGCAACGCAGGGTGGTCCATGGCACAGGCCGAGCTCAGGACACGGCACCGGACGTGCCAGGTTGAAGGCGCCGGACGCCGGGCTGGCTGGGCGACAGAAGGCGCCGGACGTGTCCAGCGCTGGACAGCGGACGCGTCCGACGTGTGTTGAAGGCTGAGGATTTGAACATTGAAGCACCAACGGTCGGCTATCAGTGAACGCCGGACGCGTCCGGTGCTGAGCAGCTGACGTGTCCGGCGCGTTGTTCTCGGGCCCCGAGGGGGGCAACGGCTAGTTTTGCCCGTGGGGCTATAAATACATGTTTTGGCCGGCCGTGGACATAAGCTAAGCACACTTGGGCCTATGTGGCTTGTGTTGTGGTGCTTGAAAGCCCTTCTACTCACTTGTGATTCATAGTGTTCATCCGATTGAGTGAGAGAGCGATTCTAGTGCGTTGCTTTGAGAGATTGCATCGTGTGGCACTAGGTGATCGTGTTGTAAGCTGGTGGGCTTGTTACTCTTTGAGGTTGCCACCTCCTAGATGGCTTGGTAGCAAGAGATTCCATCGAAGCACGCAAGGTGATTGTACGGTGCTTCGGAGAAGTGATTGTGAGAGGTCTTGTGCTCACCTCGCGGGGATCACAAAGAGTAACTCTAGTGGATTGCTCATGACATTGCAACTTCTAGCCATTTGGTAGGTTCTTGTGGCGCCCTTGTTGAGGCTCGGTTTTGTTACACCGATTAGCCACCGAACCACGTGGTGTAGAAGGACATGATAGGACATAGCTTGGTGGCAACCAAGTGAAGCTGGTGAAAAATCACCGTGTCATCTCGTTTCACTCTTCGCGGTGGTTTGCAATCTTTCTCACAAGCTTTCTATTTACAATTCTTCTTATATATATAGCTTGTGTAGTTGCTCTTGTAATTAGATAGCTTGTGTAGCTCTCTAATTATTTTCTTGCTTGTGTAGCTAGAAGTTATCCCTTTCCTTGCTTAGTTTGTGTAACTAAGTATTTTGAGCTCTTGGGTTTGGCTTGTGTAGCCTTGTCCTTGAAGCACCTAGTGAGCTTAGGTTGGCTTTGTACTTTTGCTCATTAGAATTGTTTAGGTGCTCCCCGGTGTGCTAAAGTACTAGTTGCTTAGGTTTGTGTGACCTTGCAAGCTAGAATTATTTAGGAGAGCACTAACTAGATCGGCACCTTGATTTCTTATTTAGGATTTTTCACAAGGTGCGTCTAGAGTCATAGTTAGAGGGGTGAAGTCTTGGCTAGACCGTTTAGTTTAATTCCGCATTTGTTTCGGTTAGCCGGTACGATAAATTTTAGAAAGGACTATTCACCCCCTCTAGTCCGCCATCTCGATCTTTCACATGCTAGGATCGAGTGGCGGTTTGAGAGAGCTTACCCTTGGCCTTGTTTCTATGAGAGAAATGCTAACTCATGTGGACTAGAGTGCTCTACATGTTGGAGTTGGTACCTAAAGGTAAGAGGTTTTGAAGTTGGATCGACGTCGGTGTGACAATGACGAAGAAGCGGCGAAGTTGGTGCCCTGGCAAAGGCGTCGGACGCGCCTGTTGGGGCTGCGCCGGACGCGGCCTGGTGGGCTGGACACCACCCAGGGACCCTGCAGGGCAGCAGCAGCGGCGGACGCTGTGCCAGACGTGGGCCAGGAGGGCCGGACGCGTTCGGCGCGTGAAGGAGCTGGGCCGGCTGCTGGTCCAGGCACTGTGCTGGGCCGGACGCGGGGCGTGCGAGTCTGGCGCGCTGGGAGCGTGCGTCCGGCGAGCGCCAGACGCTACCCAGTGGGGGTCATGGCGCCGCACGAGCGCCGGACGCTGGTCCCACGCGTCCGGCGTGTTCGGACAAGCCCGGCTCAGGCTGACGTGGCGACCGCTGGTTGGACGACGGCGCAACGGTCGACTCATGGTGGAAGCGCCGGACGCGTCCGGTGGTGGCCATCTGACACGTCCGGCGCGTGTTGCAGAGGCGCCCGAGGAGCCCAACGGCTAGTTTCAAAGTGGAGGCTATAAATATGAGACATGGTCGGCCTTGGCCGATGGCTAGCACCTTGGGGACTTTGTGTCCGACTTGGAGAGTGCTTGGAGAGCCCTCTACTCACTTGAGCTTGTTAGAGATCATCCGATCGAGTTAGTGAGCGATTCTAGTGCGTTGCATTGAGAGATTTGCATCGAGTGGCACTAGGTGTTCATGTTGCAAGCCGGTGTGCTTGTTACTCTTGGAGGTTGCCACCTCCTAGACGGCTTGGTGGCAAGAGACTCTGTCGAAGCACGCAAGGAGATTGTGCGGTGCTCCGGAGAAGAGTTGTGAGGGGTTCTTGAGCCTTCCCCGCGGGAGTTCACGAATTGGCTACTCTAGTAGAGCGTGGCTTGGAGGATCCCGTTCTTGTGTTGAGTTCATAGCACTCCAGCTACGGGAGTTGGCTAGGAGATGCCAAGTTGCGCGTGAATCACCAAGTCGGTGCATCGCCACAACTGGACGTAGCTTGGTGGCAACCAAGTGAACCAGGGGAAAAATCGCCATGTCATCTTGTGTCCACTCTTCACGGTGGTTTGCGCCCTCTCTAACTCAAGCTTGTATTTACATTCATACTTTCATACATAGCTTGAGTAGTTGCTCTAGTGCTTAATTGCTTGTGTAGCTTGTTGAGCACCTTTTTGCTTGTGTAGCTAGAAGTAGCCCCTTTGCTTAGCTTGTGTAGTTAAGTAAATTGCGCTCTTGGGTTCGGCTTGTGTAGCCTTGTCCTTGAGCATCTAGTGAGCTTAGGATTGGCTTTGTGCTTTTGCTCATTAGAATTGTGTAGGTGCTCCCCGGTTTGTGAAAGTACTAGTTGCTTAGGTTTGTGTGACCTTGCAAGCTAGAATTGGTTAGGAGAGCACTAGCTAGATTGGCACCTTGATTTCTTGTGTAGGATCTTCTACAAGGTGCATCTAGAGTGATAGATAGAGGGGTGAAGTCTTGGCTAGACCGATAGTTTTAATTCCGCATTTGTTTCGGTTAGCCGGTGCGATTAGTTTTAGAAAGGACTATTCACCCCCCTATAGTCCGCCATCTCGACCCTACACGTGGTATCAAAGCTGGGTCTCTCATTTGTAGTCTTCACCGACCCGAGAGGATGGCGACTTATGGGCTAGATGTTGATTGTCCATACACTTTTGATGGCACACACTTTGCACGGTGGAGAAAATGGATGGAATATAATTTTAAGTTTATTTCTCCCCAATTGTGGTGGTTGGTAGATGTGGGCTTTTCTCATGTGTTGGATGAAAAGAATCTAACTCAAGCACAAGAGAAATGCCTAGATCTAGACAACCAAGCTATTAACTTTTTCTATAGATCTTTAGATGACAAAGATTTTTGAGGAGATCATGTACAAGGAGATCGCTCATGGCATATGGGCCTATCTCGATGGGAAGTATGGGACTATCACCCGTGATGATGATGATGATGATGATGATGAGCCCATCGAGGTGATTCATGAGGATGTTGAGCATGACCACAACAAGGTTGTTGTGGAGGATTGCTCCACCTCATGGTCAAGTGATGATGATGACCGATCAACCACAAGATCACTTGACAAGATGGATGATGATGCCTCAAGTGATGCAAGTGATGATTCTTCCTCAAGCACACTTGATGGCAATGATGGTTCATGCTCCGATGTTGATGATGCTACTACAAGCTCTCCTACATCATCACATTGCTTCATGTCACAAGGTGACACCAAGGTATCAAAATGCAATGTGATTGATCATGCTTCATATGATGAGCTTGTTTGTAGACTTGCTAGCATGACCATGTCTTTAGAAAATGAGAAAGCCAAAACTATGAATCTTGAAAAAGAAATCTCTTTTCTAAAGAACACATGTGAACAACAAGAGCATCTACTTTATGTTACTACTTATTCACATGACGTGCTAAAATTGGCATATGAGGAACTTTGTGTTACTCATGATAACATGTTGCAAGAACATGCTTTTCTCAGTGAGAAGTTTTGCGATGTAGAAACTAAAACTAGTGAGAGCTCATCACATGGGTCAATTGATCAATCACATGTTACTAACCCTTATGATGTAGGCAAGAAGCATGTATCCACCTCTTGTGATGATTTATTGTCTATGCCATGTTCTTCACATTTAGATGCTTGTTCTACTTCCATGTCTTGTGAGACTAACCTTTTGAAGGAGAACAATGAGCTCAAAAAGAAAGTGGAGAATTTGAGCAACAAGTTAGAGAGGTGCTACATCTCCAAGGTCCTCTATGAGCAAATATTGAAGAATCCAAGAAGCCTCAATGACAAGAGTGGTCTCGGGTTCATCAAGAAGAAGATGACCAAAGGAGGAAGAAAAGTGGCGAAGGAGCTTAAGAGGCACGAAAATAAGAAGCTATCTCATTTCATGTGCTATCAATGCCACGAGAAGGGACATCTAGCATATGCTTGCCCCAATCAAGAAAAGCTCAAGTTGAAGAAAGAAGAAGAGAGGCTTAAGCATGTCAAGTGCTTCAAGTGTCACATTCGGGGTCATCTTACCTTAATGTGCCCAACCAAGCAATTGGTGAAGCAACAAGAGAAGCCTCAACCAAAGCCACAAGTTGAGCAAGAGAAGACACCCCAAGCTCAAGCCAAGATCAACCATGAAGCTAAAGTTGATGACTTGAAGATGATGAAGAAGAAGACAAGAAGGGGTGAAAGAGCAAGGCATCCAACTCACATCCAAGATGCCAAGATGATGATGGGCAAGAGTCAAGAGAAGAAAGCTTATGCTCACATCAAGTGCTTCAAGTATGGTGACATGGGACACTTTGCCTCGAAGTGTTCCAACAAGCTTGAGAAGAAGGCTCAAGCAACTCATGAGAGGCAAGGCAATGAAGAGCATCACATGAGCAATGAAGAAAAGGCTCAAGCAAAAAGAAGATGCTATTCATGCCGAGAAAGGGGACACATGGCTAATTCATGTTCCCTAGGTAAAACTTCTAAGCCTATTTCAATTGATGCAAATAATGTGCTTAGAAAGGATGGTAATGGTACCTCATTGGTTGCTATTGCAAAACATCCCGCTACTCATACTAAGGCTTTGCCTAAGTATGTTGCTCCTAACTTGAGAGGACCCAAACTAGTTTGGGTACCATCAAAAAGTGGATGATTATGTGTAGGTACCATGGCATTGGAGGCTTGATTCATTTGAGTTCATATTCTTTAACATGTGATTGAATCAAGTATTGAAGCTTAGTGCTATCCTCATCCCAATGCCAAGTCATGACAAGTGAAGTCCAAGTGCTACAACATACAAGTGCATGATTCAAGTTGAGGTGATCTATTGGTCATATTTGATGGCTTGCAAACAAAGTTGAGTTAAATCTTGCTATTGGATGATCATGAGCTAATAAGGTATATCTTTTGTTGATCACATTCATTTGGATGCATATGAGTTGATTGAATTGGATATATATGGTTTAGTTGCTTGCTATGAGAAGTTTGAATGGATTAAATGCTTAGTATTCAAATTTGAGTTAGTTTGAATGAATATGATCACAAGATGACATTTAGTGAGTGTTTTGAATGGATATATGTCTTGTGTTGATGTTCAAACAAGTTGACATCAAGTTTGAGTCAATTTTGAAGAAGCATAGCTCAATTGCTTAAATCTGTCCAAAATCTGAAATCAGCTGTGTTCAAGTCTGAGTTTGATGGATCAAATCTTATTGGATTGGCTTAAATTTTGGTATACATGCTCTATGGTTATGATTCAATATGCTGTGTAAATTTTATGAAAATTGGATAAGGATTGCTACTATTTTGGAGTAGCTCTTGTCAACTATTGTGCAGTAGTTTTTCAGCATGTAGCAGCATGGGAAGTTGTAAAATCTGGCAGCAATCTAGAAGGCCAATGAAGCTCAAATTTTTACAGCTTCAAGAAGACTTTGGGTCACTCATCTTCACCAAATTTCATGGCACTTGGAGCTGTACATTGAGAGATATGAGTTAATCTTTGAAGGTTACAGAATCTGCCGAAAAGTGACAAACATTGGATATATCAAGAGTCACTCACATTGAAAGGTCCTCAAGTTGGAATCATGATTATAAGTGTTTGAGGAACCTATGTTTGGTTTATTGAAGATTAAGATCAACTCAAGAGCAAGAAAGAAAAGGACTTAAAGGCAATTCAAGTGAGTGTCAAGGATTGTTCTTAGTGAGATCACTTCTCTCCACCGACGAGGTGTGCCGCCCATAAGGAGTTGGGATTGACAAGTGCTAAGCTTGGAAGGCCGACATGGAGGTGATGATCTAAGGAGGTTCAAGATACTTAGTTGAAGAGAATTCAATTGGGTGTCAATAATGGTTCTTTGGAGAGGTCACTTCTCCCTACTGAGGGGACTTGCCCCCCACTGTGGGTAAACCAAGCAGGAGAGACTTGGAAGGCTAATGTCGGGTACCTAGATTAGGGGGTCCTAAATCAGTACATTAGAGGAAAATAACCCAACCCATCTTGCCTCTAAATCTCCCAAGAATTAACCAGAGAAACCCCAATCCTCCTCACAACGGGCCGGCCCACTACCAGACCCGCAAGGCCTCAGAGACCTGCTGGCTCAAGCAACGGACGCTCACCCGCTCGAGAAGAGAAATACGGAAACCGCTCGAGCGTGCGACTACTCGAAACGATGACGTAAACCGCTCGAGCGGGCGACCGCTCGAGCGGGACGGAAAACGCTCGAGCGAGCGACCGCTCGAGTCTGCCCACAAACATTACCTATCCAAATCCACGCACATGGCTACAGTATATGTAATAGTGGGAAGTATGCTTGCTCCGCCTAACCTCATGGCTACAGTGCGCGGCATAGTGAGAAGTATGCCGGTCGCTTCTCCTATTCCGCTACCCATACCCGGATTCGAGCATGCCGAGCCGCACTATTACACCACGCCGGGTACCGTGGCGCGTGCGGCACTCTCCCCGGCGCCATCGTCAACACTCGTGCCACCAACTACATCGTCCCGTCCCGTCGCTCGGATCACGCCCCCCTCGAGGCGCTTCCAACCACTCGAGGAGTGGTGACGGACGCAACGGAACAAGGGACACACGGTGTTGTCTTTCCCACCTCGACGACCATACTACGGGGTTCCCGGGCGCACGTGCTCGACTACGACGCGCCATACCTCGACTACCTCAGCCCACGATCGAGAAGGACCAGCGGCCATCAATGCCCACGCCGCTACGAGCTCGAGCGGACCAAGCGGAGCGTCTACGATCTCGACGACTTGACACGGTGCATGTAGTTCGACGTCACGCCACGACAGCCCTATCTACCCTGTACTCCTGAGCCTCCCCTTGGCCTATAAAAGGGGATGCCAGGGCCTAGTCTAAAAAGAGGGTTTTCTACGCCTTCATTCACAACACGTTTCCACGCACGCTAAGTCTCAGGACTCGCTTGTATTCACCCCTGTACAAGCACCCCGGTGCAAGATAATACAAAACTCACCCCTCTGCTGGACGTAGGGCACTCTTTGCCTGAACCAGGATAAACGATTGTGTCCATCTTGCATCACCATCCGGATTAGGGAGCACGCATAGAAATTTACTCGTTGGTGTAATACCCCCCGGGGTACGAAACACCGACAGTTGGCGCGCAAGGTAGGGGTAGCGCGTGTTTTCACCCGATTCCCGCCATTTTTCGGATGGCATCACCCATTCCTTCGTTTCCGTTCGCCACGGTGATCTGGTTTGGGAGTCTAGAGTTCGTGTCGCTCGGCCCAGGCCACGACATGGCTCTACTCTCGATCGGTGAACCAGGAGGGGGACGCTCGTCACCCCCACGCACTGGTGGGGCCGCGCGCCGACCGCGCTACCGCGGCTCGCCACCACGACGCCGACGTCACCAGCATCAGCATCGTCATCACCAGCAGGCACAGAGCCTTGAGCACCCTGCTCGTGTGCCCTCCCAGCCAGACGCCACGACGCACCCAGCCGGGGTGCCAAGTGTGCGGCGGGAGGTGCCACATGGACAGGGAGTCCTTGATGTGGACCCTGGCCTCACGTTTGCCATGCGCTCGCCGAGAGAGAGCCCGGCGCGGCGCCTCGAGCGCGCGCGCACGGCCGACGTTGCCCAACCTGCTCCCACACGGGACCTACCGAGCTCATCGCAGGCTCCCGTTTGGGCTTACCAACGCCGCCACCACGTATGCCAACGAGATCAGGACAGCCATGGGACCGCGGGAGGAGAGCCCCGGCCCCCTCCTGCGGGCCACCATGGACTTGGAAATCGTATGGCCGGCATCAGTGGACCGCGGGTTTGACAGAGCGCCTGGCTCACAACGCCGCACCACGGTCGGGGATATGCGCCGCTGGATCGAGGAGGAGAGCACGGGGAGACCCTGGACGCCGTCCAGCGCTAACCCAGACTCCGATGACTCAGACTCAGGGTGCTATGACCCGGCTCGCGAGTGTTTTCATCTCAACGACAACGTTCCGTCGGATGAGGAGACCGAGAGATGGCGCGCCGTGGCCGTCCCTATAGCCAACCGTGCGGACGTAACCCCGGCGGTCGGGACGTCGGCGGCACAGCCCTGCGGATGATCGAGCCGCGCGGACCGCCACCACAAGCCCAAGACAATCGACGGCCTGAAGACGATGCTCGAGCGGCACAATGGGCCCAGCTCAGGGAGATCGAGGCCAAGATGGATGAGGAACGCGCAAATCTAGAGCTGCTCAAGCGCGCGCTTGAGCAGAACCACCCGCCCCCTCCTCGAGCTCTTGGCGCTCGAGGAAGGGCACGGACGTCTTCAACCGCATCGTCAACGATGGGCGGCCGGAAGCGCCGCCCGAGCCGCCCACTTCCTCGAGCAAGCCAAAATGTGCTCGCGGCAGCTATGCTGCTGCGAGACATGCCGGCGCCCTCAAATCCGCACGCATTGCGGATGCGAGATGAGATCCAAGGGCTCCTCCAAGTCGCGGCCGTCCGGCGGGCCGAGAGCTCGGCCTCGAGACGCGTGAGGCAGCCCCGCAACAACCACGGCACGAGCGGGAGGGTTCCGTCCACCAAGAGGCACCCCGAGGCGGTAGGGCCCCTGCTCGAGAACGCATCCTCGACAACCGTGCACCTCAAGATGCGCGTCATGACATCAACGACAACCGACGACGCAAGGCTGCGGGTGCCGAGGACCGTGGCTACAAGGCCCATCGAGGGGGACGCTACGACAGCGACGAGGATCGGCAGGTTCTCGAGCCACCAGGCCCTCGAGTCTTCAGTCGAGCTATCCGCAACACGCCGTTGCCAAACCCGTTGACGCCATCAAGCTTGTTCGAGCGTGTGAAGGATGCCAATTCTACGCCAAGCAAACGCATCTTCCAGCACACGCGCTCCAGATGATCCCCCTCACATGGCCATTTGCGGTCTGGGGGCTCGATCTGGTCGGACCCCTCAAAAAGACGACGGGAGGCCACACCCACTTGCTCGTGGCCATCGATAAGTTCACCAAGTGGATCGAGGCCAAGCCCATCACTAACATCCGCTCGGAGCGAGCGGTCGAGTTCTTCACCGACATCATCCATCGCTTTGGAGTCCCTAACGTCATTATCACCGACAATGGCACCCGGTTCACGGGCAAAAAGTTCTCGGACTTCGCGATCGGAACCACATCCGTGTGAACCGGTCCTAGCCGCCTACCCTCGAACTAACGGCCAAGTTGAGCGCGCAAATGGCATGATCTTGCAAGGTCTAAAGCCAAGGATTCTCCAACGCTTGAACAAACACGGCAACAAGTGGGTGACCGAACTCCCATCTGTCCTATGGAGTTTGCGGACGACGAGAGTCGAGCCACGGGTTCACCCCGTTCTTCTTGGTCTATGGGTCTCGAGGCCGTCCTCCCCACCGACCTCGAATACGGGTCCCCGACTCAAGGCCTACAACGAGCGTACAAATGAAAGACCGGCAAACGCCATCGACCAAGCTGAAGAAGCTCGAGACACGGCGCTCCTACACTCGCGCGCGCTACCAACGAAGCTACGGCAATATCACGAAAAGAATGTGCGCAAGAGGGATTTCAACGTCGGCGATCTCGTGCTCCGTCGACGCCGAGATAACAAGGGGCGCCACAAGCCGACTCCTCCCCGGGAAGGTCCGTTCATCGTGGTCAAGGTGTTGAAACCGGGGACGTACAAGTTAGCCGACGGAAAAGGCTCGACCCTCACCAACGCGTGGAACATCGAACGGCTACGTCGCTTTTTCTCCTAGGCCTCGATGCCTTGTACATATTTTCGCTTAAATTTTACCGCTCGTATGAGTAAATAAGTCAATTTCTTACTTTTTGTTCATACGCAAGGTGGGCTCGACTTTGTTTCCACAAAGTCAAGCCCCCCCTCGGGGCTAAACCAGGGGGAACCCCCCGAAGTCCTCGAAAAAACGCCCTAGTTTTTCGAAAACGGTGCTCGACGTAATCTTTCCCCTCCTCGCCTCGAAACTTTTCGAAAGCTAAGTATTTGCGTTACCTCGAGCTCGTCGAGCCGGGCGATCGAGCACAAGGCTTCCCACGCTTCCGAGCTACGGCACCTTAACTCATCCCCTCTCGAAATGGTTCGAGCACAGCGCCAACACTTAGCTAAAACAAAGTAAAGGCAGGAAGTGGAAAATGACATCAAGTGCAAGGAGAAAACTAGAGCATAACGATTAACGATTATAAACATCCGAGTATTACGGTTCAAGGCCACTTGGGCCACTCCCATAACCAAAAATACTTGTTTTCTTACAAGGGCCTTGTTGCCCAGTTACGGCTCGCAGCCGGCCGGAATCTACTCTACGCCCGGCGGGAGGACTTCATGCAGCAGATCGCCTCCAAGACGGGCGCCGGTTCTTCGGCCTCGGCCTTGAGTTGCTCGATCCGAGGGTTGACCCCCTTCTTGCTCGCCCTCGACGTAGGCAAAGCCGCTCGCCACGGCCTCCATCCCGGTCCGGCCTCCTCCCTCGAGACGCCGAACCCCGAGTAGAAGATAGCCATCGTCCGGCGCGCGCCGAAGACGAGGGCATCTCGGACACGGCCCCGCAGAGAAGCGCCGAACTCGACGACTCGGTTGGCGTACCCACGGCCGGCGTCGGCCCTCGACGTCCACCACGGCGCGAAGCCCCGGTTGGCGCGAGGGTGTCGATGGCGCCGGTGATGCGGGCCTTGGACGAAACCACGCCATCAAGCAACACCTGGGTCAGCCTTGCGTCCTCACGCGCCGCCACCAGGTCCGCCTCCAAACCTGAAAAAAGATGACAAGAATCAAGCACTTAATCAGGTACTCGAGCAACCCGTATAAGTCACGCACGAAAAAGGACTAAAAAACTCGAGCACTTACCGGTGCAGCGGGTCGAGAGCCTTTGCTCGCGATCGAGCGCCCGCGTAAGCTCACCCTCTTTTCTCTGGAGGACGCGCTCGACGTCGTGTTTCTCCACGCGCAGCTCCTCATAAGCCTTGCCGGCGCCCTGGATGGCGAGGTCTTTCGTCGTCATCTCTAGACGGAGGTTGACCGCTTCCGTTTGGAGACCGCTCGCCCGTTCTTTTTCCGCTTCAAGCGCGCTAGCAAGGGCCTCTTTTTCGGCAGCCACCGGGTGACCGAGGCCCGGCTCCTTCACGTAGGCCTCGACGCCGGCCTTCTCCTTCGGAGCTGCTCCATGTCCCGCCGCTTGGCCTTGTAGCCCGGCGAGCGCGGTAGCCGCGTCCCCGCTTGAGCCGCTCGAAGGCCGCATGCGGCTGCGCATAATTCGCGAGCGGTCTCGGCCTCTGCGCGGCTTGAGCGAGTTGTCACCCGCCTCCCCGCTGCGCCGCCCGGCCTCTGCGCCACTCGAGCGAGTTCGTCGTGGGCTTTCTTGGCATCCTCCTTGGCGGCGTCCGGGCGGCGTTGGCCTCTCGAAGAAGCCGGGCGGACCGGCAGCGGCTACGCCTCGCATCCCGCCCCAAGCGCACATACCGCCGGATTTCGTCCTCACTCTCACAGAGCGCGGATGTGAACCGACTTGGCGTATGAACGGCTTTGCGCCGTCTAAGCCACGAGAGAGGAAAAGTCAAATACAAGTAGCGATAAGTCAAACACAAATAAAAGGGGGTCGTGCTCGAAGGTACTTACGTAAGAAAGCCGGGCGGGTCCTCGGAGACGAGCGACGAGCGGCCTTCGGGCGTGTTCAAGCCACCGACGGCGCTCCTCGGCCTCCATATGCGCCTCGAGCTCCCTCGATCGTTCATCACGATCGCGGGGGCCTCGTGGTCGAGAGGGTCGGGGAGCACCAGCGGCGGCCTTTCCCACAAAGGGAATTCCTCCCGCATCTCCTTGTCGACGGAGGAGTGGAGTCTCCTCACCGCCTCCAAATCGACGCCCGCCGTCACCACCCGCTCAGCCAGGGCAGTCGAACGTTGCGGCAAGCCCTGGGAAGAGGACGCCTCCTGGGCGAGCGCCCGCGCCTCGAGCCTCCTCCGTTCTTCAATAGAGGCATCGGAGGGCTCAACGGGTCCGAGACCAACCGACCGCATATGGCCGTCAACGATGGCCGCCGCCGTCTCCGCCTCCTCCGGGCCTCCTCCCAGTGGTCCGCCTCGGACATAACGGTGAACTCCACCTCGCCCGTCGTCGAGTCGGGCACAAGGTGAGGCACCACAACCTCCCCCAACCGCGGCTGTGGCAGCGGCGCCTGATGTGGCGCCAGGCAGTGCTCCTCGTGTCGCTCCTCCCTTTGATCGCCGCCACGGTGCCCATCGCCGCCTACAGCGGCGGGCGGCTCCGCCTGCTGCCCCACCTCCAGCCCGCTGCTCCTCTTGCTCGGCCCCGCTGCTCCACTTGCGGCTGGATCTCCTCGATGCCAGCGGCGGCAGGGGCCGCACCACCGGTCCCACCTGCTGCACCACCGGCTCCTCCGCCTTCTCCCCCTCCTGTGTGGCAGCAGGGTGCTCCTCGAGCGCATCCTCTCGAGCGGCAGCCTGGGCCTCACCCTCCTCAGCCCGTTGCTCGGCCAAGGGCTCGACCTCCATGTCCCGAGGAGGGGTTGAGGCCCGGATCGGCTGAAGCTCAGTCACCGGTCCCGCCTCCTGCATCTCCACATCTCCCACGGGCCGGTCGGCGGCTGCGGGCGTCTCCTCCCCTCCTTCTCCCTGCGCTCCTCCTCGAGCTGGCGCAGGCCGACTGGCCAGGAAGACTGGGCGCCCGAGCTCGGACTCTCCTCGAGCACGATGGGTTGCTGCTCCGATCCAGCCCCCGTCGCCGGCTCTGGCACCATTGCCCTTTGCTCGCCCGCCGCCGCGTCACCCAGCGCGCCTGACGATGTCGGGGTCTCAAGCGGGACGGCGGTCAAGGCCGTGGTGGTGGTGGCGTCCTTCTCCTCCGCTGCCTTGGCCGCGACCATGGGACCTACACGGGATGCGGCTGCCATCAGATTGCCGCGCTTGAGCGCGTCCTTGGCCCGCTCTAACCAAATGGGAGTAGAGGGAGGGAGAGTCACTCCACCTGGCATCGACGGGGTGCCGCTCGACCCTCCCGTGGTCCTCAACCTCTTAGTAGGCACCATGGAAGGGAGGGATGGCAAGGACTGCAGGGAACGCTTAGTCCTGGAAGAAAGAGAAAAACAAAAAATCATTGTGACAAAATATTCACACACAAACGAAGAATGCAATCAGGGACAGGTCGACAAGAAGACTTACCCTACGGCTGAGGTAGCGCTGCTCGAGTGACTCGGGGGCTTCTGAGCCCCAGGCGCCCCCCTCGAGTCGCTCGAGGGCTTGGGGACCTCGAGCCCGCTGCTTGCGCCGCTCGGGGGCCTCGAGACCCGGATGGCCGCCCCCGTTCCAGCCGACTCCTTGGCCGGGTCCGGCACGGGGTCCCTTGCGGGATCCTGGGTTCTGCGGGTCGAGGTCCGCTCGGCCCGACGGTCGCTAGAGGGAGCCCGGCGCTGCTCGCCGGACTGTGCAGAAGATGAAGTGCGCACATTTGCAGCCTCCTGCTGCCGGGTGTGCGCGCCCGTTGAAGAAGAACGGTGGCGGGAGGAAGATTCCCGCCGCGTCGGAGACGGCGCCGCCCGCCATGGCTAGAAGGACGGGGCGACTCCTCCCGCCGCCCTGCTTGAGCCGGCGACGACGAGCGAGTGCGGCGGGCCGGAGTGTTGGGACGCCCCCCCCGTTGCCCCCGGGGCCGGCGACGGCGCTCGAGCACCGCGGCTCGACGACCCTCCCCGCCGACCCGCCCGAACCGGCGACGAGTCGTCGCGCAGGAGGCCTGGCGCCAACGTTGGCTCCTGCACGCGAGAACGAGCAAGCGTCAGGGCTCGAGCGACGACAGCGTCATCACTGTCAGTCGCATCATCATCATCGTCATCTTCCTCCTCGTCCTCATCGGACGACTCGAGACTGGGGTCCAGTCGGTCGGGTCCGCCGCCAGGCGTATTTCACGTTCCCGGCGGCGCCTAGCCTTGCGCTTCTCCTTCTCCTCTAGCGCACGGGCCTTCTGCGCCTTCTCCTCCCTCCTCAAGACCACGACAGCATGTCCTCGTTCGCTCCTCAGGCGTCTTACCTCACGGGCGGGCGCATCCTCCTTCACCGGAGGCCTCGACTCCGCGTGGTCGTTGATGTTCTGCACAAAAGAACAGACTTCGATAAGGATTGCTCGAGTAAAACAAACGACGAAAAGAGGATCTCGAGAAAACTTATGTAGCCAAGCAGGTTGTACTCCGGACGCATGCGGAAGAGGCCGACTTGGTTCTCGCCAAAGTTCCTCCCCCCGTCGATTGCGTCACGCACCCGAGCCACGATCGTAGCGACCGGGAGAGGCTCGTCGGACATCCTGCTGGCCGCAAGCGCCGCAGGGTCGGCGTTCTCCATCATCTGGTTGAGCCGCAGCGGGCGCTCGGCGAGCGGGAGCACCCGGCGGCTGTGGAACTCGGCAACCACATGCGCAATGTTGAGGAAGAAGTTGCCGGACCTCCGGTTGCGGAGGCTCGAGATGGCGTCGAGCAAAGAGTTCATGCGAGGCTGGCGCGCCGCCGGCTGGCCATGCGCCCAGTTGAAGCCGGGCTCGGTTAACACTGTGCCGGTATATTCCGGGAAGAGGCCCCCCTCGTTGCGGAGGTAGAACCATTCTCGATCCCAGTTGCCGTTGTTCGACGACCACGTACCGGACAACCAGCATTCCTTCCTCTTCAGCCCGAGTGAGCAGGAACCCGCTCGAACATAGCGGCGGATCTTCGGCTGCACCGCCTTCTCCTTTTCCTCCTCCTCTTCCTCATTGTCCTCCTCGTTCTCCTCCTCCTCCTCGTCATCATCATCACCGTCGTCGTCGGCGGCCTTCTTGCTCTTCACCGCCTTGGTGAAGAGCGTCGCCTTGAAGACGTGGGTGAACAGGTCCCACTGCGGCGCCATCCCCAAATATCCCTCGCACACGGCGGCATAGGTAGCCGCGAGCGAGATGGAATTGGGGTTGAAATGCTGGAGCTCGACCCCGAAATGGTGGGGGAGCGCCCGCATGAAGCGGCTCGGCCGCGCACCAAGTCCCCGCCGGTGGAACCTGATGAAGCTCAGAATGTAGCCCTGCGGGGGATTGGGCTCGAGGTCGCCGTCGTCCGGCACCCTCCACTCTGGTAACCCCTCCGCCGGATTAGGCGGAAGTAATCCGCCGTTCACCAGATTGAGCAGCATTCCCTCGGTCACCGTAGACCGAGGCCACGGGAGCGCGTCCGCCATCACCACCGGCACAGAAGGCTTGGCGGCGCCCTTGCCCTTGCCCTTGCCCTTGCCTTTGCCACCAGCGCCCTGGCCGGAGCTCTGGCCCGTCTTCTTGGATGACCTCCCCATGACAGTGACAGGAGCGGAACGGGGAGAGCAACGGCGGCAGCGCAACACAAGCAGCGGTGGCACTGGGAGCGGTGGCGCAGAGAACAGAGGCGGTCACGAGCTAGAATGGCGCGGCGATCACGGGCAGTGGCGGCAACGGCGATTGCGGAAGACGGCGGCGGCAGATTGGATCTAAAGCAGAGCACAACTGCTGGCGTAGGCGGCGAGGAAGGCAAGATTGCGGGGAAGAAGAACCAGGAGCCTGCTCCTCTATATTTATAGAGCCCAAGATGATCCGCGTGAACCACGTTCAACTGCCCAGATTACACCATCCAACGGCCGCGCGCACCCGGCGGACTCGACGAAAAACGGTAACCGCATTAAATGCCCTGACAAACCGTCACCTACTTTTTAGGCGCACACGACGCGAGGTAGAGCGGAACCGTCGCCAGGCCACGATCACCACGATATGCCGGTTTCCGCCTAAAAAGGCGCGCCGCTTGCAACGGACAAACGCGCATCAAATGAGCGCAATGACGGGATGTCTCGACGGACGGTCCCTTACACGGTAGAAACCCGGGACTCCGGTCCCACAGGTAAGTCTCGAGGGGGCGGAGGCTGACCCACGGACGGGTTCGAACAGCCGCCCTCGAGCACCCGAGTTAGGGGCGCCTATGGGAAGGAACCCTCGAAAGGTTCCGTTCGTGGACGAACCCTCGAACCCAGATGGCGTGTCCAAGGCAGGGCACTATGTATCTAAGAGATCCCGCCGACGGGAGGCACTCGAGCCGCCGGCCCCCTCGAACGGGGCCGGTCCTCTGGAAACTAAGAACCCCGCTTTAATGAGAGCGCCCCCGGGCCACGAAGCCGTCTCCCCTCGAAAGGAGACGAGCTCTCACTTGGACTACCCGCCATCAGCTCACAGGGGGGTATGGCGCTCGCTCGACCGCGAGTAGCGCCAGACCTCCCACCACTTGGATCTGATCCAGGAGATCCGGCGAGGAACCGGATCACGACTCCGGCCCCGGCTATCCGGGGCACGGGGCTCGAGTCATACAAAAACCTCCCTCGACACGGGAGGAGCCGGAAATACTCGGGGCTCGAACGGTTATTGAAAATCTTCGCCTCGAGATGCCACAACTCCAATTAATAATACTCTTGCCCAAAATCATTCATCTCAAAGCCCCCGGAGGAATGCCTCATTCCTCCGGGCCTCGAAACTACCCCGCGGGGACGCCGCGCGCCCCCTCGGAGAAAGGACGAAATGGCTCCTCAAAACACCAACAATAATCCCAATTCTAGGTACTTCAACTCCACTTCATGATCCCTTGTTTGAAGTTTCACAATCAAACAAGGGCTCGGGGGCTACTGTCGGGTACCTAGATTAGGGGGTCCTAAATCAGGTACATTAGAGGAAAATAACCCAACCCATCTTACCTCTAAATCTCCCAAGAATTAACCAGAGAAACCCCGATCCTCCTCACACTGGGCCGGCCCACTACCAGGCCCGCAAGGCCTCAGAGACCTGCTGGCTCGAAACAACGGACGCTCACCCGCTCGAGAAGAGAAATACGGAAACCGCTCGAGCGTGCGACTACTCGAAACGATGACGTAAACCGCTCGAGCGGGCGACCGCTCGAGCGGGACGGAAAACGCTCGAGCGAGCGACCGCTCGAGTCTGCCCACAAACATTACCTATCCAAATCCACGCACATGGCTACAGTATATGTAATAGTGGGAAGTATGCTTGCTCCGCCTAACCTCATGGCTACAGTGCGCGGCATAGTGAGAAGTATGCCGGTCGCTTCTCCTATTCCGCTACCCATACCCGGGATTCAGGCATGCCAGGCTGCACTATTACACCACGCCGGGTACTGTGGCGCGTGCGGCACTCTCCCCTGGCGCCATCGTCAACACTCTGTGCCACCAACTACATCGTCCCGTCCCGTCGCTCGGATCACTGCCCCCTCGAGGCAGCTTCCAACCACTCGAGGAGTGGTGACGGACGCAACCAGAACAAGGGACACACAGTGTTCTGTCTTTCCCACCTCGACGACCATACTACGGGGTTCCCGGGCGCACGTGCTCGACTACGACAGCGCCATACCTCGACTACCTCAGCCCACGATCGAGAAGGACCAGCAGGCCATCAATGCCCACGCTGCTACAGGCTCGAGCCAGACCAAGCGGAGCGTCTACAGTCTCGACGACTTGACACGGTGCATGTAGTTCGACGTCACGCCACGACAGCCCTATCTACCCTGTACTCCTGAGCCTCCCCTTGGCCTATAAAAGGGGATGCCAGGGCCTAGTCTAAAAAGAGGGTTTTCTACGCCTTCATTCACAACACGTTTCCACGCACGCTAAGTCTCAGGACTCGCTTGTATTCACCCCTGTACGAGCACCCCGGTGCAAGATAATACAAAACTCTCCCCTCTGGACGTAGGGCACTCTTTGCACGAACCAGGGATAAACGATTGTGTCCATCTTGCATCACCATCCGGATTAGGGAGCACGCATAGAAATTTACTCGTTGGTGTAATACCCCCCGGGGTACGAAACACCGACAGCTAACATGGAAGTGATGATCCAAGAAACATTAGAGATGCTTAGTTGAAGATATCAAGATTGACCAAGAAAGCAAGCAACATCCAAATAGAGAGCAATACATATCAAATCAAGAGATTTTCACAAGTGGTATTCTCTCATGCAAGCAAAGATCAAAAGAAGAAGGAAGCCAACCACAACAAGAAAGTGTACTTGATCATAAGTGGTTCTTAATTCATATGGGTGAAGCATGGAATTCATCATTGGTATCTATTGGCTTCATCAAGCTTATCAAACGACTTCACAATGCTATTGGAGTAATGAAATTGGAATCTATATGACTATCCTCTACTCCAAGATAGCAAATGTGACATTGATTGCCATATGTATACATATATTGCGAAGGACTTGTTTAGTGCATATAGTCATGATATCTAGGAGCATTCATGAAAAATCAAAAAGATTTTGTTGCTTATATGGTGCCACTATTGCTTCTATGTCTTACTTGTTCTAGTGGTAACATATAGCTTGTTCATGAGCTAGTGAACCCAAGTACTTGATCTAGTTTGAGTTGCATATTAGTTACAAGTACAACATTGGTAAGATAACCCATATACTTCAAGTGGTGTGAAGAAGCTTGTCATTGGTTCAAACCGGACTTGGAAGCTTATGTGCAAATCAAGTTAGCTCAAGTCAAAGAGAAAGAAGCTCATGAAGACAAATCTAGTTCAAGAATGTGGTATTCATGACAAATTCCAACAAGGTGGTTCCACAAGTGATCCTCAACTTTAAGTGATCAAATCAAGATTTGCTCAAGATTGTCATTTGGTTTGACCCATGCTTTGTCATAGGGAGAGGAGCCCTACTTCATTGGTATTAGAGACAAATATCTTACAAGTGACCTACATGTGGCATCTTTGGTGCTATGACAAAGGAGGAGTGCCCAATGCATAGTGACAAGTGGATTTCATGCAACTATATGTGGAGTTTACAAGTGGTGTCATTCCAACATATGGCATGTCCATCAAAAGGAAGATTCAAGAATCAACCATCAACCCCTAGTTCCACTCCTTTGCATCAAGAAGTTTGTCTTACACGAAGTATCATCCAAGTGGTCTTGGACCCTTTATGGTCTTTGATGACAAAGGGGGAGAGAATGGTACAAAGATATGCAAGATGCATACAAAGGGGAGAAGAAGATGGACTTAGACCAAGAAGAGCAACATTGAGGAATTGAGGAGGATCAAAGTTCTTGGACAAGAGAAGCACACAAGTAGGGGGAGCAAGCTCATGAACTTGATTGATTGCATTTGATTTGTACATATTCATGTGCTTGCTTGCATTTGCATTGTTTTAAATTCAATATGCAATGCTTGTGTGGTGTATGCTAGTCATAGATTTGGTTGATGATTTGATAACTAGCATGCATAGGATGGTTTAGCCAGTCACTTGTGTTCATTTCATGTGGTACTAGAACCTTGATTATAATATTGATCTCATGAGGTATCTAGTGTTGTTTCAAGTGATTTTTAGCTAACCATGATAATGCCAAGGATGAACTTCAATGAGCAACTCCGATTGGTATCACGCTTCAAAGGTTTATCCTATATACCTTAGCATCACTTAGTAGTGATAACTCTCCCAAGAATTTCCATATCTATGCATCTGTGCAAGCTTGAAACCAAACCATTTGAGCACACATATAGGGGGAGCTATCACTACCAAGTTGACTTTGTGTTACTTATCCAAATCACAACTTTGAGCTTAAATGTTGGATAAGTGACATAAAGTCCTTTATGAACTTTATTTTCATATCTTTGTAGAGTTGTCATCAATTACCAAAAAGGGGAAGATTGAAAGGTCCCTTGTTTGGTTTTGATAATTGAGTGATAACTTAGGTGGACTAATGGTGTGATTATGAGAATACACAGTAATTAGTCCATTTGGAGAATGTGCAATGAAGGAGCTTAATTGCAAATGAGACATGACATGGAGTCATGTGACCAAGATGGTGAAGATCGAGATGAGGCTTGGCTCGATAGACCGGAGGATGTGTGAAGGGCAAGTCGAGGCCTTGGAGCGATGGACCTATGAGATGGTGAAGCTTGGGCAAGACTTTGCGTCGATGGACCATGAGGCGGTGAAGAGCAAGTGAGGTCAAGATCGATGGACCGAGAAGGTTGCATGACGATATGAAGTGGATCATATCAACATGAGATTGTGTCGATGCATGTGTTGCATTGGCACTTTGGAGGAAGACGGTATATCCTAGGGCATTTCATTTCACCGGTCATGAGGTGTGTAGAGAAGTTGATGACCGGTTTAAGATAGATGGCTGTACTATCAAGAGGGGCAAACTTGTTTGTATATCGGTCATCTAGTGCCACTTGAGTGATCTAACATTGCGACATGCTAGGATCGAGTGGTGGTTTGAGAGAGCTAACCCTTGGCCTTGTTTCTATGAGAGAAATGCTAACTCATGTGGACTAGAGTGCTCTACATGTTGGAGTTGGTATCTAAAGGCAAGAGGTTTTGAAGTTGGATCGACGTCGGTGTGACAACGACAAAGAAGTGGCGAAGTTGGTGCCCTGGCAAAGGCGCCGGACGCACCTGTTGGGGCTGCGCCGGACGCGGCCTGGTGGGCTGGACGCCACCTAGGGACCCTGTAGGGCAGCAACAGCGCCGGACGCTGCGCCGGACGTGGGCCAGGAGGGCCGGACGCGTCTGGCGCGTGAAGGAGTTGGGCCGGCTGCTGGGCCAGGCGCTGCGCTGGGCCGGACGCGGGGCATGCGAGTCCGGCATGCTGGGCGCGCGCGTCCGGCGTGCGTCGGACGCTACCCAGTGATGAGATTGTTGTCCCAATCTTCACGACGTAGGATCGATCTTGATAACTAGCCGAAGAAAGGCCGATAACTTGCTGCAAGCAGCGATAACTAGTGCAACCTGACGACACACACAAGGAGCCAACCACCGTCTCTATACGGCAGCCTAAACCAAGGATTCGCCCAACCACACTCTCAAAGAACCAACCTACGCAACCTGAACTCGAGGATCAGGAGCACGGATTGGGTGCCAATGACGCGGCCGCTTCTGTAATCTCCACGAAGGAAAACACAAGAGCAAAGGGGTAGAGAATCTCTCTCTGGGTTTGTTAGCACGCAGCTGAACAAAGATTCCGTAATTGGATTATCAAAGTCTTTTGTTTGCAATGGTTCTAGGGGTTATTTATACTAGCAACATCCCTGCTAGATAGGTGAGAACTTGAGATGGAAATGAAAAGACTAAGAATGTGAAAAGGCCTCCACGAAATGGCTTCTGAAGTGGGTTCGCGAGGCTGTTGGTCTTCTGGAGTACTCTTCAGTAATTTGGCAATAACTCTTTATTGGAAACTCCAAATGATGCAACGTCAGTTGCATTGGAAAGCTAACTCGACCATCTTTCCAACCATGTATAGCATGCATCGTGCAACGTTGTAGATTGGTACAGTTTTGCATAAAAAGTTGTACCAACATGCTGACTCAGCAGACTGTTGGCCTTCGAGCACTCTGTACTAAAGTACTCGGTTCTCATTGGTGTGAAGTCCAAAGTATTTGATCTTGGTGGCATTGGAAAGCTGACTTGACAAGCTTTCCAAAGAGTTCTCATTTACTTCCATTGCTTCTGGGAGTTGAAAGTTATGAGCAGTTATTTGAACTGGTCCGTTTTGCTCCACCGGTCCGTTCTGTACTTCGGTGATGGAATCCGCTGATCCACTTTCATCATCATCCTTTTGTATGTTCCTAAGCACAACCAAAGTAGAACACTTAGGTAGTATAACATTCTCGAAGTATTCAAATTGAAATCGAGTCGGGAATGAATTCACCTGCACTTGTAGTTTCTTGGCACGACTTCTTGTAAGTGGACCTTGAATTGTATCCTTTATGTTTGATGATGGCTGCTTGGTACTTGAAGTAGCATGTACGGTTGGGATGTCCTCATCATCCTCCCCGTCTTGAAAAGGAGTCGACCTCGACGACTCTGAATCTTCTAGTCCAAAGAATGGTGTTAAGTTAGCAACATTGAAGGTTGGACTAACACCATAGTCTTCAGGAAGTTTGATCTTGTAAGCATTGTCATTGATCTTGGACAGCACTCTGAATGGACCATCTCCTCGAGGCATCAACTTGGATTTGCGCTTCTGTGGGAATCGGTCTTTGCGAAGATGTACCCAAACCAAATCTCCGGGCTCAAATGTCACCTTCTTACGATGCTTGTTTGCCCATGCAGCATAGTACTTGGACCTCTTCTCAATTGCTTCTTTGGTCTTCTCATGAATCTTCTTGACATAAGCTGCATGCTTGGTCGCTTCCACATCACTCCTTTCCTGCAATGGTAGAGGCAACAAATCGATGGGAGCAAGTGGTTTGAAACCATATACAACTTCAAATGGACACATATTAGTTGTAGAGTGTACTGCCCTATTGTAAGCAAATTCCACGTGTGGCAAGCACTCTTCCCATTCCTTCAGGTTCTTCTTTATCAAGGCTCGCAACAGCATAGAAAGTGTTCTATTTACAACTTCAGTTTGCCCATCCGTTTGAGGGTGGCAAGTGGTGGAAAACAACAGCCTTGTTCCAAGCTTTGCCCACAACGTCGTCCAAAAATAACACAGAAACTTGGTGTCACGGTCTGAAACAATTGTCTTGGGCATGCCGTGCAACCTCACAATTTCACTGAAAAATAGAGAGGCTATGTGGGAAGCATCATCGCTTTTATGACAAGGTATAAAATGTGCCATTTTAGAGAATCGATCAACAACAACAAAAATTGAATCCCTCCCCCTCTTTGTCCTAGGTAATCTCAAAACAAAATCCATGCTAATATCTTCCCAAGGAGCACTAGGAACAGGTAAGGGAGTATATAATCCATGAGGGTTCAGTTTTGACTTAGCTTTGTGACAGGCGACGCATCTTTGCACAAGTCGTTGAACATCTCTTCTCATCTTAGGCCAATAGAAGTGATCAGCTAGCATCTCATAAGTCTTTCTCCATCCAAAGTGACCCATCAGTCCACCTGCATGTGTTTCCTGTAACAACAAGAGTCTAACAGAGTAATGTGGAACACACAGTTTGTTAGCTCTAAACAAAAATCCATCACATATATGATATTTTTCCCATCCTTTTCCAGCTGTACATTTTGCATATGGTTCTGAAAAGTCATGATCAACAGGGTATAATTCTTTTATGCTTTCAATTCCAGGCACTTTTACTTCGAGTTGATTTAACAAAACATTTTTACGTGATAAAGCATCAGCGACAATGTTTTCCTTACCTTTCTTGTATTTCACAACATATGGAAAAGTTTCAATGAATTCAACCCATTTGGCATGTCTACGATTCAGTTTTGCTTGCCCTTTTAAATACTTCAAGGCCTCATGATCTGAATGAATAACAAATTCTTTTGGCCACAAATAATGTTGCCAAGTATCAAGTGCACTTACCAAAGCATACAACTCTTTGTCATACACCGAGTAGTTCAGTTGTGCTCCTCCCAACTTCTCACTGAAATAGGCAACGGGCTATCCATTTTGCGTGAGAACGCCTCCACTACCAATCCCACTTGCATCACATTCAACCTCAAAGGTTTTAGTGAAATCCGGCAACACAAGCAAGGGGGCTTCGGACAATCTTTTCTTCAATTCTTGGAAAGCTTTCTCTTGCAGTTCTCCCCATTGGAAGGCAACACCTTTCTTTGTCAACTCGTTCAATGGTGCAGCTATGGTGCTGAAATCTCTAACAAATCTCCCGTAAAAACCAGCAAGTCCATGAAAACTTCTCACCGGCTTACATTTTCAAGAGTTGGCCAATCCTTTATTGCTTTCACCTTTGATTCATCAACCTGAATTCCTGAACCTAAAACAACAAAACCAAGAAACACAACTTGATCTGTACAAAATGTGCACTTCTCAAGGTTAGCAAATCATTGTTCTTTTCTGAGCACATCCAAAACTTGCTGAATATGAGCAACATGTTCCTCCAATGTCTTGCTGTAAATTAGGATATCATCAAAGTAAACAACAACAAATTTTCCAATGAATGCTCTTAAGACATGGTTCATCAATCTCATGAATGTACTAGGTGCATTAGTCAAACCAAAAGGCATAACTAACCATTCATACAACCCAAACTTTGTTTTAAAAGAAGTTTTCCATTCATCTCCAATTTTCATTCTCATTTGGTGCTTCTCAAATCAATTTTAGAAAATATCATGGATCCACTCAATTCATCTAGCATATCATCTAGCCTAGGAATAGGATGATGATAGCGAACAGTGATGTTATTTATGGCTCTACAATCTACACACATCCTCCATGAACCATCTTTCTTTGGCACCAAAATCACGGGGACAAGACAAGGACTTAAACTTTCTCGAACATAACCTTTGTCTAAAAGTGCTTGTACTTGCCTTTGAATTTCCTTAGTTTCTTCGGGGTTGGTGCGGTATGCTGGACGGTTTGGAAGTGTAGCTCCGGGGATGAGATCAATTTGATGTTCTATACCACGCAAAGGAGGAAGTCCAAAGGTGTTTCCTCCGGAAAAACATCTTCATATTCTGCAAAACACGTGCAACAACACTAGGGACAGATGTTAAGTCGTTAGCTGAAAGCAATGTGTCCTTGCACACAAGGATGATCAACATTTGATCTGGGTTTTTCCTCACTTTTCTCATTTCAGATTTGGTGGCTATCATCACTAAGTTCTCTCCCTCTCTTTTCTTGTTTTCTCTCATATTTGGCTTGTGGCTCTCACTCACTGATTTGTGGAGGGCACTCAAGTTCTTTTTCTCTCCTTCTTTTGCACTCTCATTCCTCACTTCAGAGCTCTTTTGCAAGTGCTCAGCTAGAATTTGCTGCGGTGTCATAGGTTTAGGAATCAACTCCTTGCCCTTCCATTTGATTGTGTATTGATTGGTTCTACCACAATGTAGAGATGACCGATCATATTGCCATGGTCTTCCCAACAGCATGTGACACACTGTCATAGGTGCCACATCACACTCCACGGTGTCAATATATTCACCAATCTTGAAAGGAACTTTCACTCTTTGTGCAATCTTAATGGAACTTGAATTATTAAGTCATTGCACATGATATGGATGAGGATGTTTCAGCAGCTTTAAACCAAGCTTTTCAACCATTTCTTTGCTAGCAAGATTGTGGCAACTTCCACCATCAATGATCACCTTGACAACTTTATCTTGCACTTTAGCTCTAGTTTGAAAAAGATTGTGCCGCTGTCCATTTTCAGCATCACTCATTTGCACACTCAAAATTTGAGTTACAACAAGAGCAGCTCCAGATTCAAATTCACGAGATATCCTTTTCAAGATTATTCTCCTCTTCACTATCTTCTTGTTCTTCCTCACTTGTAGATTCATACTCTCCTTGATCATTCACAATGATGGTCCTATTGTTTGGACACTCTTTTGCAACATGACTACGACCACCACATTTGAAGCATTGAATTCCACTACTCTTGGTGGAAGAACCCACTGAAGTAAATGATGTGTTTGCTGCTCTGTTCTTCTCATTTGGAGCAGCCAACTCTTTCCCACTGGAAGCACCATAATTGCTAGAGCGTGCACCACCACTTGAGTTGAAAAATGTACCTCTGTTTCCACTACCTCTTGGTGTGAATTTGCTTCCACTTGCTGCACTCTTTGTGCTGAAAGATACTCCTCTATTGGACTTCGTGTCCTGCTGCAATTGACGTTCAGCTTTGCTAGCTTGATGCACCAATTCAATAAGATTGCGGTACTGCTGAAATTCAACAATGCGCTGAATGTTGCGGTGCAGTCCTGACATAAAACATGCAATTGATTGCTCTTCATCTTCATAAACATTGGCTCTAATCATCGCCTTCTCCATCTCTTTATAATATTCATCAACACTAAGGCTTCCTTGCTTTAGATTCTGCAGCTTGTCAAAAAGATCACGGCGATAATGTTTAGGCACAAATCTTGCCCTCATTTCTCTCTTCATTTCAGCCCATGAACGCACATCACCTTGGCCGGCTTCTTCTCTTTCATTCAGCATTTGCTCCCACCAGATTAGAGCATAACCATCGAACTCAAGAGCAGCCATGGCAACCTTCTTTCGCTCAGAATAATTATGCAAGCGAAAGATTTTATCCACCTTCAACTCCCATGTAAGATATACTTCCGGATCAGATCCTCCTTCAAACTTGGACATGGTGAATTTTAACTTGCCAAACCTCTCTTCATTGGCCAATTTCGCCCACGATTTCCTCGGCGACGACGATCATCATGATGGGGCTGTTCAACCTCTTCTTCTTCGTCCTCTTCGTCAGTCCCACTTTCTTCTAGTCCATGTTCTCTTCCACGATCAGCACCTCTACCACCATTTCCACGTCCTGGAGGTGGAGGTCTTCTTGCATTTGCAACAACACGATCTCTCCGTCTTCTTCGTTGTTCTCTTGCAAGTTGAGCAGCAGCTTCTCCTTCGGATTCTTCAACTTCGTCTTCATTATGACTTGCATTTGCATCTTCAGGAGGAGGCTCTGGCAACCGATTCATAAGTGCTTGAACATTGGCTGTTAGTGTCTCCATGCTTTGCTTCATCTCATTGAATTGTGTCATGGTGACACAATCCTCAATCTCAACATTAGAACCCATCTTCCTGTCAAGTTAGTGATGGCTTGCAACAAATATATGTGGAATATATGGAATACGAATTATATGTGGAATCTCACAACCTCACCTCTCTTACGAACCGATGCTCATGTGAGTTCCCTGCAGATTACAGAGGGCCAATGCGAGGTGGTAACTCGAGAATGATGGTTGGGAGAATGCAAGATCCGCGTTCCTATGACGGTGGATTATTTGTGGGGCTTGGTGGGGATATAATTCACAAGGAATGCAATCTGAACTCTCGATATTGTAAAGTTAAATCATAGTCCAAAATATAAGTTTAATGCCTAGTGCTGACCTCAAGATATGAGTGATGTAAATGGATCAAACACACATGCAAAGATAATTTCAGATTTGATGCAAACAAGGAGTATGCTTAGGATGCAAGTGTTGCAATCAAACCTAAGCAAAATTTTGCACCAAAAGATAGATAACAAACTGATTGTGCAACTTGATATAAAATTCAGAACATGTGCACATAAACAAACTGATCTTTCAACTTCTCTTTCTCAAACTTTCCTCAACTCTTTTTCTTCTCTTTTTTTTTTTTTTTTGCAACTTTTCTTTCTTCTCTCTTTTTTTGACAAACTTTTTTTATATAATTAAGAACAAGAACAGATATGAAACTTACACACTTTCTTTTTGTAGAAACAAGACACAACCGTCAGCGTTCTAACTTGATAGGATCAAAGTTTACGCGAAGGATGATACCGGTTTCTGAATTTTTTTGTTATATATATATGGATTTGCAAATATATGAAAGAAGCTCAAAGAACACGCAAAGGAGAATATAATCAGCAACCAAAACAAGACTCCAATGGACTGAAAATTAACTAAACTCACAAGAATAACAGATTAAAACAAAGGGTTATAGCAGAATATTTTTGTGGCTTTTTTAGTGGATAGGATGAACACAAATATATATGTAGCTAAGGGTAAAAATCCTACCGTGGCAACCGAAGAGCTGATGCCAGATGATGAGATTGTTGTCCCGATCTTCACGACGTAGGATCGATCTTGATAACTGGTCGAAGAACGGCCGATAACTTGCTGCAAGCAGCGATAACTAGTGCAACCTGACGACACGCACAAGGAGCCAACCACCGTCTCTATACGGCAGCCTGAACCAAGGATTCGCCCAACCACACTCTCAAAGAACCAACCTACGCAACCTGAACTCGAGGATCAGGAGCACGGATTGGGTGCCGATGACGCGGCCGCTTCTGTAATCTCCACGAAGGAAAACACAAGAGCAAAGGGGTAGAGAATCTCTCTCTGGGGTTTGTTAGCACGCAGCTGAACAAAGATTCCGTAATTGGATTATCAAAGTCTTTTGTTTGCAATGGTTCTAGGGGTTATTTATACTAGCAACATCCCTGCTAGATAGGTGAGAACTTGAGATGGAAATGAAAAGACTAAGAATGTGAAAAGGCCTCCACGAAATGGCTTCAAAGTGGGTTCGCGAGGCTGTTGGTCTTCTGGAGTACTCTTCAGTAATTTGGCAATAACTCTTTATTGGAAACTCCAAATGATGCAACGTCAGTTGCATTGGAAAGCTAACTCGACCATCTTTCCAACCATGTATAGCATGCATCGTGCAACGTTGTAGATTGGTACAGTTTTGCATAAAAAGTTGTACCAACATGCTGACTCAGCAGACTGTTGGCCTTCAGAGCACTCTGTACTAAAGTACTCGGTTCTCATTGGTGTGAAGTCCAAAGTATTTGATCTTGGTGGCATTGGAAAGCTGACTTGACAAGCTTTCCAAAGAGTTCTCATTTACTTCCATTGCTTCTGGGAGTTGAAAGTTATGAGCAGTTATTTGAACTGGTCCGTTTTGCTCCACTGGTCCGTTCTGTACTTCAGTGATGGAATCCGCTGATCCACTTTCATCATCATCCTTTTGTATGTTCCTAAGCACAACCAAAGTAGAACACTTAGGTAGTATAACATTCTCAGAAGTATTCAAATTGAAATCAGTCAGGAATGAATTCACCTGCACTTGTAGTTTCTTGGCACGACTTCTTGTAAGTGGACCTTGAATTGTATCCTTTATGTTTGATGATGGCTGCTTGGTACTTGAAGTAGCATGTACGGTTGGGATGTCCTCATCACCCAGTGGGGGGTCACGGCGCCGCGTGAGCACCGGACGCGGGCGACGGACGCCCGACTGGGAGCTCCGGACGCTGGTCCCGCGCGTCCGGCGTGTTCGGACAAGCCCGGCTCAGGCTGACGTGGCGGCCGCTGGTTGGACAACGGCGCAACGGTCGACTCATGGAGGAAGCGCTGGATGCGTCCGGCGGTGGCCATCTGACGCGTCCGGTGCGTGTTGCAGAGGTGCCCGAGGAGCCCAACGGCTACTTTCATACATAGCTTGAGTAGTTGCTCTAGTGCTTAATTGCTTGTGTAGCTTGTTGAGCACCTTCTTGCTTGTGTAGCTAGAAGTAGCCCCTTTGCTTAGCTTGTGTAGTTAAGTAAATTGCGCTCTTGGGTTTGGCTTGTGTAGCCTTGTCCTTGAGCATCTAGTGAGCTTAGGATTGGCTTTGTGCTTTTGCTCATTAGAATTGTGTAGGTGCTCCCCGATTTATGAAAGTACTAGTTGCTTAGGTTTGTATGACCTTGCATGCTAAAATTGGTTAGGAGAGCACTAGCTAGATTGGCACCTTGATTTCTTGTGTAGGATCTTCTACAAGGTGCATCTAGAGTGATAGATAGAGGGGTAAAGTCTTGGCTAGACCGATAGTTTTAATTCCGCATTTGTTTTGGTTAGCCGGTGCGATTAGTTTTAGAAAGGACTATTCACCCCCTCTAGTCCACCATCTCGACCCTACAGTTGGTCGACAACCTGGGATCTACCGTAGGTGGGTAGATGCCAATCGGCAAGTCCATCGCTACCCAGAGAATTCTCACAAGAGATTCAACACAGTGGTTGAAGCTTTGTTCGCCTTTTATGGTCCAAACCAAGGCCTTGAGATCGAAGAGAATCCACCTATTCTGGAGGCACCAGAGATTGAGGGTCCACAGGCACTAAACTTTGTGTTGTACATCTATCATTACCTACACTTTGTGCTATAGAGCTAGTTTGTGGTCTAAATAGCTATTTTAATTTGTATTGTAGGTTCTCCATTGGTTGGGTAAATATGGTATATAATCACTTACCAATAGACAATACTCTATGTCCACACCATGACTACACGTCGCTAGACGTCCCGTCGCCCAATTGGCGGAGGCCGCAAACATCGCGGGGAACGTTGGGACGGGTTCCCCGAATACTCCGGCAAACCAAGCACAAGCTCCTAATCAGAACGATGGGACGGGAGCCCCTGGCACGGGAACCCCGCAAACTCTGCCAGTTGCAGGAGCGCAATTTAGCCCCTCCGAATGGCTCAATCTTCCGCAGACTCCGGCGAACGAAGTAGGAGTATATAACTTAGTTCTTAATAAATAAGAAAGGCTAACATGCTAATTAAGTAAGTTAGTGCCTCACCAAATAATGGCTTGTTTTGTGTCCTCGCCAGGGTCCGAGCAACAATGCACCAGATGGCGAGGGTACCAGCACTGGTACCAAGAGGCCCAGGACAAAGCGAGGAGCCACACAACTTCCTACCGGCAAAAAGGCACACTATGTCATTGACGCATTTAACCAAGTAGGTGAGCCGTCGGGCCCGCCGAAATCAGTGACAAAGTGGAAGAATATCATGGGGATCCTTGTTAGGGACAACATCCCTATTAAGTACAGACATTGGTCTGGAAAGCAGACAGATGAATGGAAGGTCCCGGATGCAGTGAAGGAGAAAGTGTGGGATATGTTGACACCATATTTCACTTTCCCACGAGACACTAATATGGTGCAAGTATAGAAACAAGCCTACAAAAACATGGGGATAATGTTCAGGTCTTTCAAGCGGAGCTTGACCAAGAAGTATATCAAGACGAATACGGAGCCAGATTGGAAAGATAGAGATGATTATGACAAGCAGATGCCATTTTGGGAGGCGTTCAAGCAATATAAGCTTACCGAGGAGGCACAATGATTGAGCAAGCAAAATACAGTGAACTCTCATAAATTGACTATGCCTGGTCATCGTCTTGGCTCGCGTGGCTACTCCGGTAAGCTGCCAGAGTTTGATGCCGACTTTGATCAGTGTTTACAATGAGGTATTGAGCCAGAGACTGCCTCTTGGGAGCCTAGATCCATGTTTTACAGCATGGCCAGGGGGGCACGCCACGGCCCAGATGGGACCCTTTCGACCCGTCACAATCCAAAATGCGATAACAGCTCTACTTCAGCATTGACTGATGAGATCATCCAGAACTTGACAGTAGCACACCAAGAGCTTCAAGCAGGGCTTCGCACTTCGAATAGGGAGAATGACCTGCTCACCCAGGTACTAGGTAACAAGGAGCACCCGGGCCGCACGAGAGGAGTCGGTGCGAATTATCCTTGGTCTTCTACATTCGAGGAAGACAAAGAGTCCTGTCGTAAATGCGCGAGGGGAAATGAGCAAAGACAGTTAGACCAAGAGAGGCGGTTCAAGGAGATGGAGGATAATTTGAGATCTACAGTTAATATGATGGTTGCTACAGAAGTAGAACGACGATTGTTGGTCAAAAGGGGACAACAAGCTCCTCCTCCTCTAACTACTAATGCAAGCCCACTGGTCGTTGGTCGTAGTAGCTGCGGCTCAACCACCATGGATGACTTGGAGGCGAATGCGCCTCATCCGGTGGACGACATCACCGGACCTGTTAATGTCAGGCTGTACGTCCACCAGATGTGGACGGAAAAAGTGGCTACCGGGCGGGCATGGCCTATCAGCGACGGGAACATTGATGGTCGACCCATTCCACCAGGCTATGGCCACGTCAGCATTGACACTATACTTGATAAGAAGTATGGTCGGATAATGATTGAGCACCCCATATCGGCAGCTAGGCCGTTTCTGTGGCAGCACAAGGGAGCTCATGTGACCTGGCGCAAGCGCTTCATCAAACTTGATGACCAGGCCTCCTCGGATGAAGAGGACGATGCTGAGTGGTCACCCGTGGTGGCCAGAGATGACTCTCATACTTCTTCACCTCATCATGCAGCCCGCTCTCCCTCACCCCGGATAGAGAATTCCCCCCATGCTTCACCCTCACCATCACCTCCTCGTGTTGTGGCATCGCCACCCCAGCAGTCGCCACCTCCACCTCCACTGCCGCAGTCGCCACCTCCACCTCCACCGCCACAGTCGCCTCCTCGTGCTTGTAACAATCCGGAAAATCCACCAAACACAAAAATCCCAACTACAAAAATTTTTCTAAACAAACCCATGTTTGTTGCTTGTCATGTAGGAAACCCTACCTAGTTGCACAAATAGAACCCAAGTTTATTTAAGAAGTGATGCATTGTAGCATCATCACATGTGTCTTAATATATTCCTTTGAGTCATATGTGATTAGGATGTTGAGTAGGACATAAGTACCCTAATGCCATGACCAGCATAGCAATGCAATTATATGGATAAGCTTCCATAATGACTACCGGTACTTACTAGTAAAACCTATGACCAACCCCTAGTGATAATATGCCCTAGTGAAAGCCCTAGGTCTTGAACCTAAAACCCTAAAGAACTCCTACCAGGATTAGTAGTGATGTTACCAAGGTAATGGATATGTTTATATGTATGTCCGTGCACTAAACCCCATGCCTTGATAATAGAGACCGCCTACACTTAGGTAACTAGCTACTTAGCTACTCTATTAGATGAACCCTCACTAATCCATACTAGAGATTACCTACCTCATATGCTCTTTCTGAGTACGTGCCTAATCCTAGAATAACCCTAGAGAACCACCACATCGACACTTGTGATGTAAACATGCTCAGTGGACAAAGTTGGTGTTTAAGGAGCCTAGTAACAACTCATAACCTAATAACCCAATGAGCCTCACTAGTGCATCTAGAACCAACACTAGGAATCAAGCAAGTACTTAGTCTCCCCCGCAAATAAATTACTAGGACATAGAGCACAACCTCCCCATGTGATATGTAGTGAACTACCTTAGTTCATGTAATAGTGGTCTCCATTTTAGGACATTTGCCTATTTAAGCAATACATCCTCTTTTAAGCACATGTTAAATTCTTATCAATACCCGTTTATTTTCACGTGCACAAGCATTGCATTATTGGTCTATGGTGATTTGGATTTTTATTTGGATTTTCCATTGTATTGAATAATAAATCGACAACACATATTTATTTATGTAATAAATAAATGTACAACGTTTATACATAAAGTTATGGGGAATAATACCCCAACATCCCCTATGACTATATATGACCACCATGGATTAATACACAAGTAATACAAGGCTTAAAACATATTTAAACAAATACAAAACACAAAAGAGAAAGGAAAGGAAAAGAAATAGAAAAGGAAATGGCAAGGCCATTTCGGCCTACTACCCCAGCACAGCCCACTTATCCTCTTCCTCCTCTTTCTCTTTTTCCCGCAAAGTAACCGGCCCAAGCCAACTGGCCCAGCCCGCCAGCCACTCTCCTCTCTTTTCTTCCTCCTGCGGCCCAGACCAGCAAAATGGCCCGGCCAACACCGCAGGCCCGTGGATCTCCTCCCCCTTTCCTGGCCTTTTATGCCATTTTGATGAACCAGCCCACGCCGGCCCGCCTGCGGGTGACGACAAGAGAGCCAACCGCCCTGCTGACATCGACGGAGGGGACCTACCTGTCATGAGCTCTTTGGTCCCCTTCCCGTCCTCTGCTTTTGACCGCGCGCAGAGGAAGCTTAGCCGCCACGCTACCCTCTCGACCGCCCGATCCGAGCTACAGCAGCATCGACGCCCGGGAGCGCCGCCAGATGGCCGACCAAGCCCCGACAGCCTCTGCCATGAAACGCCCGCGGCGCCAACGTTTTCCCCGCGCGCGCGACGCACATGGCCTTGCCGCCCGGCCAATTTCGGGAAGCGCGCGCGCGAACACCCACGCGGTGACGCCCTGGACGTTCCCTCGCTGACGCCCTGGTCCCACTCGCGCCCAGCCACGACGTGGCATGATTCCGCGCCACATGATCGCACCGCGCCGGGACTCACTGTCCGCCGGTGCTCTGCCCTCGCCGATCCCCCTATAAAAGCTCGGCCAAGCTCTAAGGGTTTCCCTAAGCCACCGCCGGCACCTGCGGCTTGCCAATTCGACACCAGCACCACCAATTCGAAGGAGAAAGAGTAGAAGGAAAGGAGAAGAAGAAGGCGGGGAAGAAGAGAAGTGGAGCGCTGCCGAAGCCGCATCGTCGTCGGAGGGGCCAGACGACGCCGGAGCTCTGAACCACGAGCTTGATCCACGATGCCGCTGATCTGCTACCGCAAGCTCGGCTTCGACGACGTCCACCTCATCGCCACCTCACCCTCGAGCCGCTCGGCCACACCAAGCCGCCTCGCCGCACTGCCTCGACCACAGCCGTAGGTGAGCACCACCGCCGCCACCTTCCTCTCACTTTGACCTGCTTCCACGGCCATGGCGCTGCCACCAGCGCATAGGCCAAGGCCCTTCCCGGCCACTGGACACGCACACGATCACAACCACAGACCGGCCCTAAGCCCAGGTTCCACGGCGCTGGTGAGCGCTGGTCCTGCTGACCGCCCTGTGAAGCTCGCCGCGGCCATGTTCCGCCACGGCAAGCCGCCGTTTCCGGCACCGCCACACCCCGGAAGAACCTGAGACCCCCGGATCTGGACCCACGGCGCCATGGCGAACACCATGCACTCGCTAGTCGACTAGGAGGACCCCTGGATGCCCGTGACCCTGTGACCATGCCAGCACAGAGCTCCGCTAGAGGGCCGCCGTGGCGTGGCTACCCTGCGCTGCCCAAGCCGCCTCCCTGCGTAAGACAACACCGTCGAGCTTCACCGTTAACCACTGCACCTGGCCGCGAAGCCAAAGGGAAAAGATGAAGCCCCTGGACTCCGCCCCACTGTTCGTGCCGTGCGCCGCCGTGCCCGTCGGCGCCGCCATGTGCCATCGCCATGATGGAGCGCCGCCGCGCCTTATGGTTGCCACCGGCGTGCTAGCGGGGTGCCTTGTGACCCTATAGCCCAGCTGTGTGGACCCTGGGACCCCGGACCACCTTACCTCGTCGTACCGCGCGCCGTTGCCGCCAATGGAGCTCCGCCGCGAGCTCACACTCGCGCGGGCACCTCTGTGCCAATTGGACGCCGCCGGCAAGCCTAAAAACACCCTGGTGAACCCAATTGCTGAGCCTTGGTATCAATTGCGCCGGAAAGGGGTCGTAGCACCCTCGCCTTGGCATGCTGCCGCCGCCGTGATCGGCTATACTGGAGGGGACCGTCGGACCTCCAACCTACCGCTACTGTGTCGCCTAAAGTCCCTGGTGCGCATGCGCTCGTCCGTTCTGGCCGGAGAGCACCACGGCGCCCAGACGCGCGAGCTTGCCGCCGGCCATGCCAGCCGATGGCATGAGCAGCGCCTGGAAGAGATGGGGAAGAAGATGGCCTGGAGAAGGAGAAGATAGACCCGGCTCTTGTGAACTGTGAGACGAACAGTGGGTCCCACCAGCCAATGTCCACCCTGGATCGTAACCTTGTGAGCCAAACTCCCCGGTGTAAAGGCCCTGTGAACCTGGTGCACATGGAACGTGTGGTGTGGAGGGAGGATGGGCAGAGTCCACGATGGACCACGCTTACGGTCCATAGACCCTCAACGGCAGTTCACCATGGACCAACGGGTGTGGACTCAGCCCATGGACGAGCCCGATGGATATTCAGGGGCGACGTGGCCAAACAAGTCGACGACACGTGGCCGGCCCAGCCCAGCCCATCGGCCCATGCCCAGGCCCTAACCCGGCCTACGCGGCCCGTTTTGAGCCCATATGGGTTGACCGGGTCAACTGTGACGTCAGCGTGACGTCACCCGGACCTGACCACGTCGGCATGTACGTCGCCTACGCTGCCACATCGCCCGGACCCACCGACCACGTGGACCAACCAGATCACGACACGTGTCGGCCCTGGAATTTCTCTCTCCCTTTTCTTTTTCAGAATATGATTAAATCTTGTAAAATTCATAACTAATTCATACGAGCTCCAAAAATAATGGTCTTTATACGGAAATTCATCTAAAATCGAGCCCTACACAATGAGCCTATGTTTGAGTGTATTTGGATCTTTTTGTTATTCATTTGGTTCTTTGTGGATTCTATAGGAGTCGCTAACGTGACTATTACATTTCGATTTCAGAGTCGATCTAGGAGGAGGAGACTCGCTGATCGACTACAACCGACGGAGGACGACCAGTACCACTGCTTTTGGACTTGTACCACAACTGCTGGATTTGTACGACTACTACCTCGACATCGCAGGTGTCATGACAGCACCTTCTTTTAGAGAATCCTATTAGACATTGCATGATTTATAGAATTGCTAGCGCTTTATATTTATTCCTTTGCTAGTATATGATGCATGCTATTGCCTGAGCCATTTATACCCTTGATTGAAAACCCTTCACCATTTTACCCAGCTTCGCTTTCGCACTTATATTATTATTGCCACCTTTCTGCTTGCTTGCACTTTATATCACCATACTTATTATACTCCACTTCGCATTGTATCTGTGATGTGATGCGGGTGGTGAACCCCTGGGAATGGTTTTGGCTTGGGATGCCAGCCTTGGTGGACTTGGTGAGATTCTGGTGGTTCTGCGAGTGTGACTTGGGTGCGTGAAGGGTGAGGGTCGTGTCGACCGAGCCGGGATATACGACGAGCTTGTGGAGCAAGTCTTGCCCTGGGATGGACTGGACATCCCTGTGCGGATTACCTGTGGCAGGTAAACTTATGATAGGGGAAACCCTGAGTGTGAGTTTGTCGTGGGCCGCTCAGGGAGAGTGCTGTGGTGGCACGTGGTGCGTTGACACCCGAACAGTAACCCTGATGGAGACATCCCGGCTTGGTCATCCCTAAGGACTTACTAGTACTCAGTTTCTTCAGGACTCCTTTATAGACCACACATTCCTTGTGATGGGGAGACGGCTGGACTACATAGTAGCTTGATGCCACTACTGCTAGGCGAGAAGTGTAGGGAGGTACGGGTGTCACAGACTCACACCCTTCCGAGACGATCATGAGGTATGAAACGTGGCACGAGGTCATGACTTCACAGTTTCAGCCACCCCAGAGGTACTTGGGGCGTTCCAGAGCTGAGAGGTAGGGTGGCATCATTCTATTATAGCAAGCAGCCGGAATCTACCTAGGCATGGCCATGTCGAGGATAGCGATCTTGTGGGATGTAAAACCTCTGCAGAGTGTTCTTGGTTGATCGATCGATACATACGCCGATTTGTCGGCTATGGACCGGTCCTGTGTTCTGCTTCACTATATAGGAGAGGAGTGTTCTACCTTCCCCGAGCATACCGGTCACGAGCCTGGGATGGGGGCTGCGGGCCGTTGAGGCAGCCCGAGAGGGAGTCGGTCTGCCGACATGAGTGTGAGATGTGGTGATGGGGATGAGACGATGGATTTGGGATGGATGAGATGATGGATGGATGGATGTGTGTGGGAATGAGAAAGTGTTAAACTTGACTATATTATTATTATTGTCATTATTATTTATTGCTACTTCGCATGCGCTAGGATGCAAACCACAGCCAAACTATAGGATCGCCAGATCCCTTTATTTTCTCTTTTCCACTAAAGCTCATTCGGTGCCGACCATGGCCTCGCACACATCCGGCGGTGTGCAGATTTTCCTGCTTCCCAGTGATGTCAAATGGATTAGAAGGTCTCGTGCCTACGCTCAAGTTGGAGTTTGGAGTTGCTTCCGCGTTACTTCCGCCTTCTCAAGCTGTTCTGGATGATAGCGATACTATGATTTCGCCTTGCGGCATTGTAATTATTAATGTAAACCCCTCTACTGTACTCTTTAGATTTATAATTCGATGTATGGAATTGATTACCGACTGATGTATATCATTCTGAGAGATTTCCCTTCGTGGAAAATTGAGGATGTTTCAGTGCTAGTGCAGTGCCTCTCCCGCCAGAACAACATCCGACTCGAGCACCTCGCATTCAAAACCTCCTTCCCAAAAGGCTCCAAGGAAAATCTAGAAGTCGGGTTCACGCTCCGTTCGTCAATCCGTGCTCGGACCAAACGAGGTGCTAAGAAGAATCCTAGCAGCCAGTAGGAAACTTCATCTGCCTCAGTACATAATAAGAATAAAAACAAAAGAGGCAGTCGGATGATGTGATGCACACAGAGTGCTCTAGTCGGCACAGTGCTAAATGCGCCAACTCGTGCGCTTTTTAGTTCAGCAGGATTGCCGATTTTCCCAAGTGGATGAAAGTCAAGGATATCGAGCGGCAGGACAGTCACCCTCTTGAGAATTTTCAGCTTCCTATGGAACTTATTTCTATTTATCTATGCGCATATTCTAATTTTTAGATATTTCAAAATATCTTCATATGAGCTCCAAATACTTTATTTGAGTTGCTCATATTCCAAAATGTCTCGAGAATTTTCTCTGAATTTTTGGAGCCTTCGAATATTTTTCATGGCTTAAAATCGATTCTAGACCTTTCTAGAATTATTTTATTCATGAAATTAATTAATTATGAAAATAATAAAATCTCTCAATTTTTCCAATGCCCAAAGGCCCATGTCTTTATTTACTAATGGGCTTTAATGTTTATTTAGGCCTATTAGTAAAGATGAGGTGCAACATCAATTAGCACCATATCGCTAGTTGATGTAGATGTAGGGAGTTTTCTGCCCTATATATATGTACCAACCTTTGGCCAAAGTTCATCAAAATTATCATGAGGGGAGTCCCTAGATTGGAATCCCTACGTGGTAGATCAATTTTCTCCTCCCTTATATCATCGTCATCACCATGATCTATCTCTTACTGGCAGCTCTTGGCACCGTTCATCTTCTACGCCGATCGCAAACGCGTGCCGCTGTTGCCATCCTTCGTGTGCCGAGCACCTCGCTTGTGCCGCACGGTCTGGCACCGTTGGTCGGCTCACCAAGTTCCAGCTGAGGCCGAGGCTTTTCCTTCCCACGTAAACAATTGTGCTGCCTATGTCCGTACAGAAGCCAAGGTACGAGATGGACTATTTATAGTTTTGCCATCCATTTTATAAATCTCATATCTTCTACGTTTTAAATCCGTTTTGACCCGTTCAAATTGCGTTGGATTCATAATTTCATAAGCTATGCAGTAGTGATAGTGTTAGTCCAGTTTGTAGACTTTATATTTTGAGTTCATATTTTAATGCATTATTGGTCTATAGAAAATCTTTGAAAATTAATATCTTCATCGTCTTAGCTCGTTTTCAAGGAACTTGACGTCTGTGTGATCGTAGTAATGCATAGATTGTTTTCAAAAGCTTTTCAATCTATTTTACTATGATTGGTGTACTGTTCTAAATTAGTCCTATGGTTTGCTTTGTGTATGATTGTATAGATTGTTTGTATAGTGCTATATGATCATGTCCATCGGTGAGCTTTGCGTGAGTCATCTAGAAGTTGGTGATATAGAAGAAGTTGAAGATAAAGAAGGATATTGAGAAGCAATTCTATGAATATTTGGGATTTGAAGAAGGATCTAAGTTCAAGGCAAGTATAGCTTGAGTTTTTCTTTCTATGACCATGATCTAGTAAGCTTGACTAGTGAATATGAGATAAATATAAAAGATGAATGTTATCCTTTGGCAAAAGCCGGGACTCGACGTGCCGCTATGAGGGCTATATGGCTCGGCTCTAGTTGTTCATAGGACCTTTTCTAGCGAGTTAGAGGATCTCAAGAAGTTGGGTATAGGGCGGCTCCTCCATTGTGTGTATAGCCGGGTAGGAATGTGCCACTCGGGAGGAGGGTTTCCCTACATCCGATGACCCCCGCGGCCCTAACTTGTTAGATGAACCTATGGGTGGCTTTATAGTGAGACCCTGCTCATTCACCTTGGAAGTGTTATGGGAGTTATAAACCCGAGCAATTGGGAATCACGACTCACAGGGAAAGGGTACACCTCTGCGCAGAGTTTAAATCGATTTATCGTCCGTGCCCACGGTTACGGGTGGCCTGGAAAACTTGAGGGAATATGTGTTCATTTAAATTGTTTATGTGCAATTCATTCATTCAGTTTTACTTCATCATGTGGCTATGGGATTACACTTGATGTTATACTTGCGGAGTTCGACATGGACTCACTCTTGCTATTCCCCCACACCTCAGAGAAAGTTTAGGCTTGTTGTCAACCGGTCAGTTGGATCCAGTGGAGTAGAGTCTACACCTGAAGATCGGAGCGTGTTCTCATTGATTGCTACCTAGGGTATATCTCTCTTATACTATATACGTTATTTATCAAGCATTGTTCACTGATACTACCCTTACTTGTAGCTATCTGTGAGATTTGTCTTCAGAGACTCACATATGGTGTATATCTGGTTTTGTCCTTAAAATCGGGTATTACAAGTGGTATCAGCTCGACGCTGACTGTAGGACGCAAGCCTAGTTAGAAACTGGTCGATTTAGTGTTTTAGAATTGGTAGAACAACCTTGTTTTACCTACCTTGACATTTTCTTCTCTATTTTATCTCTATCCTTGATATTCATCTCCTCCTTGATGCTTGTTTAGAAGCCTTTGTTCTCATCCTTGTTCATTTCTTGTCTCTCTAATCTTGTTATTTTCTAAAAGATATGCTCATCTTTATCTTTGCTCTGTTATGAAAACCTTGACTCATCCTCTAAGTTTTCTATCCTTAGATGACTCGTGCTTACAAGATCGCTTGCATTTTCACTGGAGGTTACTTTCCATCCCGGGCATTGTATGAGCCAATGCAGCCAAGGAATGAAGCCACAATAAGGGATTGGATCAGCAAGGATGACGAAGATGTTCTGCCCACACCAGAACTAGTTAGGGAGGAAGAAGAAGAAAAGAAGCCTCTAGATATTATTCCTCCTGAAAAAGAACCTGTAGGCGAAAAACAAGACATCATCAGTGATCAAGATGAAGACATTGCTAAAGATGGTGGAAACTCTGATGGTGGAGATGAGCAACCCCATCGAATGGGATGGACCATAAAAGAGCACAAGTATGAGGATCAGAACTATAAAGGCGGATGGGTGATGGACGGTCCTCAATGACAAGGCCCAGTTCTCCAAGCTTTGTTTGATTTTGGACATACCGTTATGCAATCAAAGAAATGTTTGGAAGATGTGGTGTATCAACAAGAAAAGGATCTAGAGAGACTGCATAAGGAATTAGATGATCTTAAAGCAGCTATTGGAGAGCCCAAGATTTATAAGAATCTTCCCCACCAATTTTGCCCTTAGGTTTAGGAGTCCCTTTTATGTAAAGTCGATAGATTTCGTTAAGTCTAGTCGAGTCTTTTGGTGCAAGTGAACTTGAGTGTTCGTTGAGTTGTTTTTGTGTCTTTTGAGTGATTTGCATCTTTGTAATGAGTGCAATGATCTTGTGGATTTGTCCGCAATTTCATTTAGCTTATAGGCCTAAGGCATTAGGAGTAGTGAAATAGATAGACGGGGTTTCGTTTTCTCTTGTTTTCTATATCCTGTCCTCCTGGAGCAATCTGTATTCTTTGGATTCTACCTCTGTCCTCGTGCAACCAAAAATCTTGAGAAAATTTTGGACCATAGTAGACTTCAGCAACTTTCTCGGAGCGCAAGAATCACCATCAAATCTATTCTGGTTTGGGAGTTATGAAAAACACAAGACGGCACATCTATGCTGTCAGAAATTTGGAGCAGTTTCGGTTGTGGACTGTTTTCGACCAAGTTAGCTAGAGAATCTGGAAATGTGTTCTATAAGAGAGTTGTAGGGAATTTTATAAGCTTTCCAACAGTATAAGCCACAACTCAATTGGATTAAGAGAATGAGAGTTATAGCTATTTTACCATGCTGCTGATTTTCTGCTCGCGAGGAATTGCAAGCTACTAGTTCATGCCAAAGCATATGAGTATCTTTGGAAAGAAAGAAGGGCATAATGATATTTAACTGACTCAGAAGAAGATGGAAAGCTACCCTTTTGGTGCCCCTTGTTGATCTATTCTTAAGGGGGTAGCCATGAAGAAGAAGAAGTTGTGAGGAGGAGGTTTTATGCATTCAAGCATTTTACTTGGAAGAAGCAATCATCTCGATGGTTGGAAGGACTATTCATGTGCACATGTCTTTTGCTTCGATCAGTGACCGATGGATCATCTACAAGGAACTCGTAATAATTAGGATTGGGTTTCACTTGAAGCTATCATCAATAGGGAGATCAACTTTCAACTCAAGACAAGTTGGCGTTGATGGCATAGGAACAATATGATGATGGACTTCTCCACAGTTGGTTCTATGGGAACCTCAATGCTTACACCAAGCAAGTTTGTGAGTTTGGAAGCATTTAATATTGGATATAAGAGTTTTTCCAATAAAGTGCCTTGGTAAGATTGAGGGCAAGCTCTATGTAAGAAAAGCAATGGATTATGCATCAAGACAACTAAGGAGACGTGAGTTGGACTATTGACGAATGAGATCCGAAGTTATCCATTGTGGAGCATAGAGGTATATTTACTTGGACATAAAAAGTGATATTAAAGCCGATCATAAGAATTCAAAGGATCATTGCTAAGTTGAGGTTGCACTAGTGACATCATAAATAGTTTGGAACTAGTAATGATATGGAGCTATAGTGGGCCATAACCCACATGGTCTCAAACATGGTTTATGCCTTGGAGATTTTGGAGGAACAATCTTGTTGGATCAAGTGTGGTATTCACCGAGGATTGAATTGAAGTTTGTTACCTCATTGTTTGGTTGAGTAATCAAAGGTCAATGATTGGAGAGATGCAATCATTTGAAGCAGTGGGTTGTTGTCCATGCTCTTAGCAAAGGAGAGTTATGCTAGGAACTTCGTAGGACGCCAAGATCGAGTATTGTAGAATCTTATCAAGATGATAGCATTACCCGAGGAAGTGAGGAAGAATCAATGGCAGAGTATCTCGATCTCTTCGATCATCAGCTTTCAATCTCGGACGAGATTCATCTTAAGGGGGTAGAGTTGTAACACCCTAAAATTTGCACTTTTAAAAATAGAGTTAAAAATGATTTATTTATGCATTTTTGTGCTCATGAAATATAGAAAAGATAATATTTTTATCAAATTAAAATTTATCATAGGAGTTAGAAACATGATTGAGCATACATGCTGGTGCATTTATATTTCTGTGATGTGTGGATTTGATGAAAAGTGAAAAATGCTTTCAAAATCTTTTTAATAAATCAATCGTCTTCATTCTACGGCATGCTTCTATCTTTTCTACAACTAATTTCCTTGTTTCTTAGCTCAAGTTTTCTTTAGGAAGTTTCTCTTGCATCTTTTCTTTATAATCCAAATCACTCCATTCAATCCTTCGTCCGTCAATCAATCTCTATAAATTTCTTGAGAATTTTCAGCTTCCTATGGAACTTATTTCTATTTATCTATGCGCATATTCTAATTTTTAGATATTTCAAAATATCTTCATATGAGCTCCAAATACTTTATTTGAGTTGCTCATATTCCAAAATGTCTCTGAGAATTTTCTCTGAATTTTTGGAGCCTTCGGAATATTTTTCATGGCTTAAAATCGATTCTAGACCTTTCTAGAATTATTTTATTCATGAAATTAATTAATTCCAAAAATAATAAAATCTCTCAATTTTTCCAATGCCCAAAGGCCCATGTCTTTATTTACTAATGGGCTTTAATGTTTATTTAGACCTATTAGTAAAGATGAGGGGTGCAACATCAATTAGCACCATATCGCTAGTACGTAGATGTAGGGAGTTTTCGCCCTATATATATGTACCAACCTTTGGCCAAAATTCATCAAAATTATCATAAGGGGAGTCCCTTAGATTGGAATCCCTACGTGGTAGATCAATTTTCTCCTCCCTTATATCATCGCATCACCATGATCTATCTCTAGCCGGCTCTCTAAGCACCGCTCATCTTCTACGCGATCGCAAACGCGTGCCGGTTATCCTTCGTGTGCCGAGCACTCGCTTGTGCCGCACGGTCCGGGTGCACCGTTGGTCGGCTCACCAAGTTTCAGCTGAGGCCGAGGCTTTTTCCTTCCCACGTAAACAATTGTGCTGCCTATGTCGTACAGAAGCCAAGGTACGAGATGGACTATTTACCGTTTTGCCATCCATTTTATAAATCTCATATCTTCTACGTTTTAAATCCGTTTTGACCCATTCAAATTGCGTTGGATTCGTAATTTCATAAGCTATGCAGTAGTGATAGTGTTAGTCCAGTTTGTAGACTTTATATTTTGAGTTCATATTTTAATGCATTATTGGTCTATAGAAAATCTTTGAAAATTCATATCTTCATCGTCTTAGCTCGTTTTCGGTGAACTTGATGTCTGTGGTGATCGTAGTAACGCATAGATTGTTTTCAAAAGATTTTTAATCTATTTTACTATGATTGGTGTACTGTTCTAAATTAGTCCTATTGTTTGCTTTGTGTATGATTGTATAGATTGTTTGTATAGTGCTATATGATCATGTCCGGGTGAGCTTTGCATGAGTCATCTAGAAGTTGGTGATATAGAAGAAGTTGAAGATAAAGAAGGATATTGAGAAGCAATTCTATGAATATTTGGGATTTGAAGAAGGATCTAAGTTCAAGGCAAGTATAGCTTGAGTTTTTCTTTATATGACCATGATCTAGTAAGCTTGACTAGTGAATATGAGATAAATATAAAAGATGAATGTTATCCTTTGGCAAAAGCCGGGACTGACGTGCCGCTGTGAGGGCTATATGGCTCGTGCTCTAGTTGTTCATAGGACCTTTTCTAGCGAGTTAGGAGGATCTCATGAAGTTGGGTATAGGGCGTCTCCTCCATTGTGTGTATAGCCGGTAGGAAATGTGCCACTCGGGAGGAGGGTTTCCTACATCCGATGACCCTGCAGCCCTAACTTGTTAGACGAACCTATGGGTGGCTTTATAGTGAGACCCTGCTCATTCACCTTGGAAGTGTTATGGGAGTTATAAACCCGAGCAACTGGGAATCACGACTCACAGGGAAAGGGTACACCTCTCGCAGAGTTTAAATCGATTTATCGTCCGTGCTCTACTGCTATTTGTGGCCCGAAAACTTGAGGGAATATGTGTTCATTTAAATTGTTTATGTGCAATTCATTCATTCAGTTTTACTTCATCATGTGGCTATGGGATTACACTTGATGTTATACTTGCGGAGTTCGACATGGACTCACTCTTGCTATTCCCCCACACCTTAGGAGAAAGTTTAGGCTTGTTGTCAACCAGTTGGATCCAAGTGGAGTAGAGTCTACACTCGAAGATCGGAGTGTGTTCTCATTGATTGCTACCTAGGGTATATCTCTCTTATACTATATACGTTATTTATCAAGCATTGTTCACTGATACTACCCTTACTTGTAGCTATCTGTGAGATTTGTCTTCAGAGACTCACATATGGTGTATATCTGGTTTTGTCCTTAAAATCGGGTATTACAATGGCATGTTTCGTGACAAGAAGAAATTATTTCATATTGGATTCCTAGATCCAATGTGTCAACTACAAAGGCTGCACTGACAACTGATTTTCTGGGCTAATGGACGACCGCCACAGTTTTAGGAGGTTATGACTCGGGTTTCTTGAAACTTGGGAAAACCGACATCCCGCTACCCTACAACACTGGGTATGTTCTAGCTTCCATTATTATTTTTAATAGTGTATTTTTTTACTTTTTTATAAGAACTTGATAAACTTGGACATTTGACCTCGTAGGGGACATTTTATTTTCTTGAATATAAAGCTTCACGAAGCACGTGTCGAGGTTTGGGACTCCAAGGATGGACCTTTTGAGATCATCGATCCCCTACTCCAAATCCTCAATGAGTAAGTTATTTTAATATTTTGTATTTTAAACTTTATATCTATATATGATGTATCTATTCTAATATTTTGTATTTTAAACTTTATATGTATATATATGATAGGGTGAAGAAGAATCTCCGTTGCCCTTGTCACCCCATTCGTGGCCTCGCAAAATGGACTTGCCGACTTACGGAGCAACCAGCGAACAACGAATGCAGGTTTCTACATAATGTGGGCAATGTACCGCTGGGCCTAGGGCAAACCCGACGCCGATCAACCGGTGTGTATGCATGCTTCCCTTGTTATGTATTTTTTTAATTTAGCATATCCTTTATCATTTAATTTGTGCACTTATGACACATCATATGCATTGTCTTGCTTCAACTATACAAATGCAAGGAGGAGAAGGTCGGCTTCCTGCTGGAACCCGAGATCGAGGATTCCAAGACACGCTAGCAGTGCTTCATCATGGATGAGGTGGTCTCGGCGAAAGGGATATTCTCGATTACAAGGGCCACTACCCGGCGAGCATGGCGGCGGCGGCAATGGCCAAAGAGCGATGGATCCCGTAGACCGGACCTTGAACATTTGTATATATTTATACTTTGGTTTCATTGTAATATGAATGTCTACATAATGTGGGCAATGTAACTGTAACACTTGTATATATGAATGTCTATGTTTAATAGTATCGTGATTATAAACTGCAATCGTTTCCCAAAACTAATTAAAAAATGCATAAAATAATAATTTTATAATTTGCTAATTATAAATAGGAAAAACGTGACACGCCGGGTTGCTATGCAACCCGGTAGTGTTCTCTCAACACAACACCGGCCGGTGGAGGTATAACCCAAACAGTTGTTCTTTTCACATAACACCGCCGGGTTGTACACTAACCCGGCAGTGTTGAAGATAAAGAACACTGCCGGGTCGAGGTATAACCCGGCAGTGTTGGTTAAAGACAACACCGCCTCGTTCAATATACCACCCGGCAGCAGTTGTTTGTAGACACGCCGGGTGGTATACCCCGGCAAAGGTTGTGTAATAACACCGCGGTTCTCGTAACCAACCGGGCAGGATGGATATGTAAAAGACCGCGGCGCTGGTTATTCGAACCGGCAGTGTTAACAACAATGCCGGGTCAAAAGACCCGGCACCGATGTTGCCCCCACATCGCGTCGACATGGTAGTGCCGGTTCCGAATCCAAAACGCAGTGTTGGGGGTCTCGGAACCGGCACCGATCCTTCGATCTCGGGGTAGTGCATTACCGTGGTGTACAATCCGTATAAACTTTAATCTCGCTATAATTTTCTTATTTCCAAGGTGCTAGAGATTATTTGTTCTTCACAGTTTGCTAATATATGTCTCTTGCAATCTGGTGTGCAATCCGTATAAACTTTAATATGTTATAATTTGCTTATCTCCAAGTATGTCTCTTGAAATGAAATGTTTCTACATACTAACCATCATTTTCTTAGTACTGGTCAACCGGTGTTTTAAAAGCACAAACGCTGTCCTCTTTTCCATCATACGGAGAATACACCACACAAATATTACCAATACTATAGTCACAAGTTCTCTACTATGATAGTATATTGAAAGGCAACGCCGCGCCTGTGTTTTCTAGTGAGATTCGGTTCGACAACATGTTGTCCCGTCCGCTGCTGATTTGTGTTGACTAAGATATTGCCCGTGCTAACGCAACGCGACATTTTAGGTGATGCGTAACAACTGCACACTATTGATCATACGAATGAATCAAGCCAAAGTTATAACCATGGGAGCTAATCTGGTCATTGGATAATTAGTTGTAGATTCCAGCAAGAATCAAGATCACCAAGTGTGTGCTTTTCATCGTCCACAACTTCCTAAGTTCCACAAGATAAACATAAAAAAGAGGCAGATACTAAAAATGATAACAAATAACTATATATCTGAAAATAAGAAATCATGAAGCATTTTTGTTTCCCAATCTTTTTTTTCATGACTGGGAATATAACCCGTTTTTTCATTAAGAGGAGTGAATTACAAAAGCTATAAGAGAACTCTCATAGCGCATATTACAAACCCACTAAGATAGTAGTAAGTAACCTGGAATTATAAACATAAGAAAAGAAAGATACATTAGAGAGTGTGACTCCCACCACTAAGATTGTTTCTCAATCAATGGAAGGCATTGCACAACTACATCAATCTACTTTCCCTACACTAATTTCGGAAGGTAACAATACATCAATCTACAGGTAAGCTCTAACATGTATCTTTCAAGAGCTGTCTTCGTAATATTTATCATGCACACATCTGAGAAGTTTTAGATGCATTCTGTACTGACCATCCGATATGTATGGAGGTCATTCATCCTCGCTGCAGCAGCTGCATCCTGCGACGTGATGGTGGCAGGATCGTGCCACCAGCCCAGGAGAGTGATCCCTATTCGGCCTCCCTGACTTGCCTGCACTGCAGAGTGATTGATCAATGCATAAGTACCATGTGGCAACCATTCTTGTTCGCAATATACTATATTTTTCAGATTGGAAGAGAGACCTTGAAGTATCGGTATGAGATTGTTTGTAGTATTCCAAGCCCTCCAGGTTGTTCTTTCGTCTTTCATCTACACAATGACATAACAATTCTTTTTTTTTGTAAAAAAGAGAGAAAGTTACTACTGTAAATTTAAATATCTGGAATCTGCCTTGGCCAAGCAATGGAGAATCTGTAAGCATTTAAACCCATCTCATGCATATAAGCTTCACATCTCCCTGACAAGAAAAATAATTTCGTTACTTGCCTTTAAAATTATGCCGGTACTCCCTCAAAACTTGTAATGGTGATACAGCCTACTGTACAATTGCAAGCGCTATAATATAGACCTTGTAATGGTGATGTTAATCTGCCAAAACATCTGCAGTGGACCCACCATATCACCCATAGTACGAAAAAATTATCATCATAGACAAATTTCAAAACATATATGCTAGGTGTCTCTCATCTTCTGCAGCTGCCCCTTCCACCTAATGTATTCAAAACAGTTGAGTTCTTCTGCGCAATTCCAGGAAGTAATCAATTTTTGGGATCCGATCAACCCAAGCATTGGGTAAACCACTAATCTAAAAGAAAGTTTGTTCGGCAAAGCAAATATAAAACAAAAGGAAAGGAAAAAACATCATGCGTAGGACGACGGGGGCAAGGTACCTGGAAAGCCAAGGACTCTACGCCGAAGACGACCCCGAGAACTCACGCCGGGTGGTGATGGATGCACTCCTTGGGATGACGCCGGGTCGCCGGCGGCATCGGCGGCGACCAAGAGTACGTCGTCGAAGTATGGGTCGTGCACTTGACACGAGGGGAAACTCGGTGTGGGTGAATCCGAAGAGAACGCACGCCACCGAGATCGCTGCAGCAGGAGTGGGATCCTGCAGCTGGACGAAGCGGCTGGAGCGGGATCGCTGCAGCAGAAGGCGGCATGGAATGTTGGACGCGCGGGCTGCACACCGGCTAGGGCTGGAGGCGGACCTGGTCATGTTGAGGCAAGAACCGCGATCTCTCTGCCGGGAAGGAGAGTGAACATTGCGCTGCGTGGGCGAGGCAAAGACCGCAAGAAGGAAAAAGGAAAGGGCCGCGCTGATTTTGTGTGTTGACGGTGGTGTCTGCATGCGTGCATGGTTTCCTTTGGGAGGCAGATGGGAGGGGATGAGAGGATGACCATACACACGATCCCGATCGTTGGATTTGAGTGAGTAAAGAGAGAGAAAGTCATAAAGCAATCTGGATGGTTGATTGCAATGAATTTATTTCACCGGGTACATTTTTTGGGGTGTACGTAGAGGGGCTTATCTCAAATGGAGGAAGTTTTATGGGGTGGACTTAGCGTTGTTTAAGTTGATGCATTAGTAGGGTAGATTCCCCATGGCCCTACCCATCAGCCCATGGCGTCAATCTGGGTACGTGTTGATTGGTAATTTGGGTCTCCAGTGCTTGTTCGGCAACCGTTAGCGCCGGCTGTCACACTCACATGGGCGGAGGTGGAGTTGGAAAGAACATGATGTCTGACCTGCATGACAGAGGACCAATAAATAGATCTGGAGCCCTTGTCAGGGGCAGTCTAGAAAGAATCACTAGGAAAATATTTGGCCTTCAAAATGGCGTAAAGAAAAGCATTTTTATTGTTAGCAACATTCCAAGCAGAGTGGATGATTAAACTTTGTTGACTGTTTCAATGTTCCTTATGCCTAAAACACCGTCCTCAATGGGTTTATAGATGTCATCCCAGGAGCGATAAGCAACGGGGCTTGTATCCTCGCTCTTCTTGGACTCCCGTCCACCAAAACCTTCTAATAATGGTGTTAATTTTTTCAAGAAAGGTTTTTGAAAAGAGAACAGTTGACATATAATAAATAGGAATGGAAGCTAACACAGATTTAATGTACTGCAATCTTCCCGCATGGTTAATTAAGATTGTTTGCTTTAGAGTACCTAGCTTAGCAAAGAATTTATTGTTGATGAAGTTGTAAGCTATGGCGCTTTAGATTCGTAAAAACTTTTGCAAACAAAAAAAAAAAAGCTTGTGTACATGTTTGTTACTGGTAACCGCGCAGTCATAGATGCCCGGCCTGCACAACGTGCAAAATAAACGAAGACACGGCGGCGGCGGGAAGTCGAAAACCCTTTGTTTCGAGCCATCAGGAATTCAGTGTTGAGTTGACTGCAATGAGGTTACAAGATCGAATAGCCAAAACATGTCTACCACTCTCGTTCCAAATTATGAATCATTATAACTTTGTTCTTCATTAATTAAATTTCTCTAGACTTCATTAAATTTATAGAAAAATACACAAAGATCTACAATATCAAACAAGATTTATCATATATACCATGAAATACATTTGCGTTATTTCATTTATTTGAAATTCTAGACATATTTTTCTATAAATTTGATTAGCGCAACAA